>JANHFX010017766.1:0-16971 GCA_027560015.1 Chloroceryle amazona | reverse complement strand
TCCACAGCACCAGTGGTGATGGTGATGTAATTACCATCAGGGGGTTGGGTTCCATACTGGTTTTGTATATATTTGTATATATTCTATTTTTATAATTATTATTTTCATTTTGATTAAAACTGTTGTAGTTTCCTTTTTTAATCGCTGTCTCTCTCCCTTATTCCCTTTCTCTTCCCCTTGGGGAGGGAGGGAAACAGAGAGCATGTTACAGGTCTAAGGGGCCACCCTGACCCTGAACTATGACATATAGGTATTTTTTGGTCTGAAAAATCTGCAACAATTTCACATATGCTGAGGTCTCTAGCAGCTGTAATAAAAAACATGATTTTGCTGGTTACAGTGCTGTGAAAAAAAAAAATTACTTGCCCTAATTCATTTAGTTTTGAAAAGCTTAGCTGTCCTTGTAAGATACCACAGCAATCCAGAAGCACCAGCCAGTCTATATTTCAATTTACTGCCACTTACATACTTCCTATAAAAGAGATGATGCTATAGATGAAGGTAAAAGTCAGCATGAGGAAAAAAAAAGTGGACAGTATCTCAATTACAACTATTTGAAAATTCACTGCTTTACGTATGAGAAAGAACTTGTAGGAAACAAGCTGAAGGACTGAAGAACTTCCCCACTGAACTCTTCAGTGTTAACACAATTTAAATTTCTCTCCAATAATCTGTAGAACACTGTCTGCAAAGTCCATTTCTCTTGTATACCATTAAAATAATACAATATAATTTTTATTCTCCCTTCTCCTCCATGCAGAGGGGCTTTAATACTTGCAGTAGATGTGCACATTACGCTAAAACAAATTGCAGAGTATTTTTGTTTGGCCAAAATGTAACAAAATGAAACCCTGGCACAGCCTTTTGTGTTTTCCATTATTACTAACCATGTCAACAATAACAAAAACATTTATACTTTTAGCCAAGGAGCACAAGCACAAAGATACCAACAAAAGACCAACTGACAATAAAACCAGGGGAAGTATTGCAGGAAAATCAGCCACACTAGTCTTATTAAAGCTCTTAAAAATATGTTGCTGTAAGTACTTTAAAAGACAACAAGCCATTATATTTGCATCAAAATCACAAACCAACCAATATTCTCTGCTGTACTTAGTAAATATAAGCAGCAGAATGACCAGCATCATTTTATCTGAATAAATATTTCTGGCCATGTAAATCCTGCTTTCTGAAATGGTAAGAAAACAACAGGAAAACAGGGAAGGTCTGTGTCAACAGGCTTTTGGGTTTTTTTTATTCCTCCTCCAACCAGCCGCTTCTCAGACTTCATCAGGGTCAAATAACACCACCTCAGAGACTTTGGTTATCAAGCTTTGGCACAAGCACCGGTCACTATTATTCATTTCACCAGAACAACCAACTGAGCTCAACAGCTCAAACCCCCAACCCTCAAGTCCCTACGTACCTGCCCTTGTAAAGTTACGCGACTTCTGTCTTGCAGGTGCTGATTAGAAACTGAAGAATGCCATGGATGGATCTGACTTTGAGACTGCGCCCGAACAAGCTCAGACGACTGCGTTACTTGCTGTGGGGTTATATGATGCTCCAGGTCATGCTCTAAAACATGGCTTGTGCTATCCTGAACAAATGCAGAATCATCAAACTGTGGCAGAAGGTCCTCCTGAAGGAGGTCATCTGGGTCAAGTCCTGTAAATGGTTCATTATGAGTCTCAACTTGATGAAGTAAGTTGTCATCTAAAGATGTAAAACCATTGCTTTCAATAGGGTCAGTGAAATGGCTTATCTGAGAAGCAGAACCAGTAGAAGCTGGAAAATTAATATTCACAGGAGAGAGTTTTGAACTACTAAAGCTGCCCTGAGGATGCGCAGAATGCAACATTTGAAAACTATTTGAATTCAAAGGTGTATTAGGATTCAATATGTGCTCAGTTGCTTCTTGCTTGGTCCCTGTTTGAGATGTAAAGGCATCGCTTCCAGTGAAGTCAGAGATAGAGTGTGTCTGCTGGCTAGTAGAAAGAGCTGTTGTAGACTGAAGAAGGCTGGTAGGAGAAATGTGGTTATTAGAGTAAGAATAAGGAGATGAAAATTGTTGGCTATTATTGACAGAACATGGAGTAATAGTTGGGGACTGTCCATCAAAATTTCCTTCTTGATTCCCACAAAAATGTATTGAAGCACTTGCAGTTTGAGAAAACTGTTGAACAGACAGAGGCTGCTGTGAAGTTGATTGATTAGAAACTGAAGGTGGGTGGTTAACACTGACTCTGAGAGAAGTGGATACATTAACTTCCATGAAGTCTTTTGGCTGACTCAGAGCATCTTGCCCTGTGTTGTTTCTGCTTTGTTGTGACCGTAGCGAGGCACACTGATGCTGCGGTTCATTAGCCTGAAATAAGGCAAAGTCATGGTGTGCTACAAAGCTTTTATTTTGCTGCATAGACTGAGAATGTCCTTGGTGAAAGGGGGACCCATTTTGATTCGAAACAGCTGTGGCAGTTTGATGACCCCACATAGGACTACCATCAGCCACATCTGGAAACATCCCATTAGACTGGTTTTGTGGATGAACAGGTGAACAATTGAACTGAGAGTGTGGTGATAAGACATTGTCAGCTGAACTATTAAAGGACTGATTTACTGAGTGAAGTTTCAGGGAATCATACTGATTCAGCTGATCAAACTCACTCATCTTCTGTTGATTTTGAGCATCTTGCACATGGTTCAATGAGTCTATGTGCAAAGGTTCAAACTCTGCACCCAAATTCAACTCATCAACAAGTGAAACAGGTCCAGGTTGAACAAAGGCATCATCTGACAAACCTTCTAAGGTCTCACTAAAAAGATTGGCATCATCAAAAAAATCCATCATAGGATCAGTCATCTTGCTAGGTCTGCACTGCTTTTTCTCTCAACTCCAAATGGAGTCAGTTTTGGCTCTCCGCAGTCAACAGAAACAAATGACATCCAGTAGTCACCACCTTATCCAAGGCATGCCAACATCCATTAGTGCTTCTAGTGAAACATTCGTCTTAAAGTGTTAAAGCATCCTATAGAAGAGGGGAAAAAAAAAAACACCACGTTACTTCCATGACTCTCCTCGTTGCTCATTCCCCTCCCCAACATTTACAATTGTATTTTGTTCATAGTGTTATAATTTAGTTAAACCACAGATCAGTTAAGTTATTTTTGCTTATCCTCAACATCCCATGCAATTTTTATCATTTTTGTGCTTTCTGTAATTAGAGTAACATTTGCTGTTTTTCATGTAATATATTAATTTTTTTTCCTTCAGTTTGCTCTATTACCTAAGTGCAGCTTGATTCACCTTTGCCATTTTCATGAAACTACCAAATTATAACAGAACTGCTGGTTTAGTAGTTCAGAATGAAAATTTGTCTGCAAAAAACATAATCTATGAGATGTACATAATCATTCTGTATGTTTAAACAAGAAATGGGAGAGGTTAAAAAGTACATTTAAAACCAAAGCTGCCTTGAGTTCAGTAGGAAAAGCTGAGATGCTCTGTTTCTTCTAAGTTGCATAAAGTATATATTCCGAAAAACTGTATTTTATCTCGCTTTGACTTACTAGAACTCTTACTTAAAGGAAAGATGAAAGGATAGATACAATCAAAGCGAAACAAAGGAAAAGACCTACCTCTGTCTCAACTGTTTACACACACATCTAGTTTAAAAACACAAGTTGTTTTTCATTTATTCATAGCATCACTGAGTGATGACTTAAGAATTAGTTTGCAATGAGGGATTTCAGGCAAGAGGAGCTGAAAAGGACAGTTAGTTTAACTTCAGCCTAAAACTTTATACATTCATCATGCAATCAAACAGAATGGGAAATGAATGAAAATATGTCTCTGTAATAATTTACATCCCCTGATAATTAATAAACCTCTCAAAGATAGGGGTAATTAATTTAAATGAGCATCTTCATGGAATAATCATTCCTTTATCCTGTCAATACATATATCTAATTACTATAAAGAAAAAAAAGGAAAGAAAACTGCCAGAGTTTTTAATTCCTGAACCTACTACTAAAGCTCACCTTTGCTCTCTCCTCCTCCATTTAAACTTTAATTCTTCCCTAATTAATTCTGCTAAGAATAAAATGAGTATAGGATCCTTCCAGCTATGGACACCCTGGAATTCTGAAACATCCTCTGGTGGACCTATTAAATACAAAGTAGTCTTTGACAAGCTGATGAAAACGTGTTCTTCTACTCCAATGAAACTGGAGTGACCATAGTCAGAATAAAGCATAACCAAAATTAATAAACCTCATTGAGGATTTGGGTATGTAAAACTTCTGGTCTACACAGAAAAGACAAATGAATCCTGTATCACACTGAAAGACACCAACTGGTGACATCTGTCAAGTTTAGATTGATATGAGTGTTACTGACTATAAGTACAGAGAACAAGCATGCTACAGAAAAGGCACAGAAGTTGAAGAAGGTGACAACTTAGCACAGCAAAGTAGCCATGGATTCCAGATGATACACGTACAACTTAGTGCTTATGTTTAGGGCCTTCTGAAGTCCCAAGTTCAAGTAAACACCAATACAAACCAGACCCTGTTATCCACTAACACTGATTTGTTTGCTTATGATTAAAAGCAACAGAATGAGGACTTCCCCAGTATCAAACACCTTCCAACAGCTGATAAACCAACACCAGGATCCATGTGGATCATGTGACATGGTTTGAGGGTTTTTGTAGCATTTCTAATATAATTGGCTCTCATCTTCAGATATTTCAACTCAAAAGATAACTCAAGGGAACCCTACCTTAGCTAAGAGAAGACAACCAAGTAAGATAAAGTACAAGGAAAGAACACTGTAAACACAGAACAAATGATCTAATTAAAGAAACCCCCCTCTGCGGAAAGACAGATAGAAATGATGGTAGCCATGTGTAAAATGTCACTTTCCGGGCCAGCAAGGACTGAACTGCTAAAACCTCAATTTTGAAGCCTGTATCAATAAAGTTTACATATTCAGATCGCATACAAATAGCTCAGTAGACTGCATATAACTCTTTGGTTATGCCCAGAGATAGACTATATTTCACTGTGATTTGCAAGGAAGTCTATTCAACAGGAAAAAGGGAAAGATTTCTTCCATTTTCAGTGATATAGACACAATAGGAGGTATTTTTGGGGGGTCTTGGTTGTTGTTTTTTTATTTAATAGGTTAAGTGACATATGGGCCAGCTACTCTATTGTAATTTACTACTATCCATGCTCTTGAGTCTAACTACATAGTAGTCTTGAACTATTGAACAGGAATAAAACAAACCAAAAAAACATATACCAGGCAATCTCTTCATGTTTTATTGCTTTTAACTACAAAGGTACACAGTCCAAAAAAAAAAAAATAGTGTAGCAGCTGGCCTCACTGCAGTTGCAACACAAACTCTTAAGCTTGCCTCAGAAAAATGCACTTCTTTGCTCAAAATCCAAGAAAACCTTTTAATCTTATTTTTCCCTGTTCTCTTTCAGCATAAGGATATTTGATTTGGAAAAGCTAGCCTTTGACAAAGTCATCTTGCAAATTTATTGAGCAATTGTCCTTTTTGTTTCTCTCTGCTATACTTGAATATGAAAGCATTAGATGTTCTGCTTGCAAATTGTGAAGGCAGATGCATGTAAATTGCAATGTATTTCTGAACTTAAATGGCACACAAGTGCTACTTTTTCCTTAAAGCAAACATACCTCCTTCACATCCAGTTTACTGAAATAAAGAAGTTCTGACATGATGACTTTTCACAAGCTTTCTCTAACTGATTCTCTCCTCCATGTCCTTGCTACCTCTCACATGGAAAATGATGGCGGCTGCAATTACATTTTAACAGGGTTTTATCCAGCTTCTTCCTTCCCCAAACAAATCTGTTGTACCAATTCAAAATATGAACATGCTTCTACCATCATCTGGTAGAAAAACATCCAAGGAAATAAGTATTTTTAAGACTCTTGTCTATTGGACTTGACAACTACAAGTTTAACGATGCAATGATAGCAAGCATCTTACAGAACCAGTTCCAAAACACTTCTCATGGAAGATAAGCTCCTACTGGAGCTGCATTGATATCAGAATGGGGAAACTAATCTGAATCCCTACTCAGTAAAGCAAACTACACTAAAAAACAGAATATGTTAAAAAAAGTTAATAAAAGAGAAGAAAAAAGCCTCTTCCTTCCAGATGAAAAAATTCTTTGTTTTGTCAAACCCAAGTATTTCACCACAGACAATCCATTATGGTAACTAAGTGAAAGTTTGATTTCTCTCACTAAATAAGATTTGGTATCTTTGTGCCCTCTACATAGAGAATTTGTGATGAAGCTACACTTCTTATAAAAACTAAATTAATTCTATACTTGGGATGTCTAAATTATCTGATGATGCAAGTGGAAGACCACTATGGTGGTCATACTTGAATTTAAGAACTTACTGCCCGCTGTCATCTAGAATCCCTTCAACAGTATTAACCAACTACAGGACATCTTGTAAATATAGAATTTTCTGCAATGCCTGCTTTTTGTGGGTCTTGCATTTTTGTTTGTTTGTGTTTGTTTTGTTTTGTTTTTTATATTATAATGGAAGCCCAAGGCACTCAGCAATGCTTCTTACTAATATTTAGTTTCTCCCTTTGTATTTTTAACTCTGAACTTTGCACCAGTCAAGCTGATTTTATGTAGGGAACTAAGTAACAGGAACCACTGCTACAAGACTATTTCAGCGTAACTCATGTTTTTAATTTGAAAATATGAAACTATCTTTTCAATTACAATTAGAAAATAAATCAACGCACTCTTGTTGATCCTCTTAATTTGAAAAAGCAGCTCTCAGGTACTGCTGCTATACATTTAACTTTTTCACATCTTAAGAACTTTCACACATTTTACTTGTTTTACTCTAAACCACTTAGAAGTGAAACTGACTACACTCAACCCTTTCCTTAAGTGTGTGTGCAATGAGAACGAATCAATACCAGATATAGGTTAGGATCTGTTAAACAAATACTCAAAAATCAATCACTTCTGCATAATATTCAGAAATTATAGACACATTCCCTCTGCAGGATTAAAAATAAAAGACAGTTACACCACCATTATTTGTCAGATTTAATTATAACTAAAGCTTTGGCCAAGTTCAAAGAACTGCAGTAAATTAAATAATTCAGAAGTTAACTTCCCACTGATGTGCCAATACAAATTATATTCTCTAATAGATTTAAAGATCAATGCACATGTTCAATTTAAAATGCACAGAGGGACAGCACACTTTCCTCAAAATCCCAGAAACACAGACAATTAAAAAAGAACATTTAGAGATTTAGTAGAGATTAAATCTTTTTATTCCCTGATAGAAAGGAATACGTCTTTGTACAAGAGTGACATGACAGGGGTTTGGAACAATGATCTTTAAGGTCCCTTCCAACATGAACTATTTTATGATGCTAGGATATCTGTAGCTAAATACGGATTGAAAAGACATTTTCTCCTATTGGAGAAATTAGGACTTGTGTGGGTAGCCTGTTTAATTAAATAAAATACCCACATCCAATTCTATCTATATAAATATGGATTATTTTATTTAAAAATTGTTTTTCATTGGTGCGCATTTATAATTATTTTTGAGTAATGTGCCATCCCTTTGGCAAAATCTTAGCCTCAACATACCGGTTTCATTCAGAATTCTCTTTGCTACAGAGTTGACAGACATCACGCCAAACAGTCAAAAGATAACCCAGGTATCTTGTCTTTTGACTTAAATATTAGGAATTGAAAGATTTGAAACTGATGGTGTTAAATTCTCAGGACAAGGTTCTGCTCTGCAGCTACAGGTTCAACTCTGAGTAAGTGCATAAAGCTGGAGCAAACTCTTTTGCACGTGCCTGTCACAGTCACACTCATACCTGCAACAGTTTTGCACCAAACACCTCCTGTAACTATCTCCCCCCTCTACTCCCCAGATATGGACAAACAAAGAATAAATAAAAAAAAAATCATCAGCTGTCAATTGTTACGGTCATTCATAAAAGTTCAAGTGAGTCATCAGAGGTTTTGGGTAAACATAAAGAATCCAACATGACAAATGAGATTTCACCTGCAAAGAAAATCCACCTTCCAATGCAACTGAAGACCCATTTATACCCCTCTCAAATCTGTTTGCCTTCACCGTGAACAGGATGGCTGCTTTACTGAAAACTGCTTTAGGCTGAACAGCACAAAACCACACCAAAGAGAAAGCACACCGCAGAACTCTCTGGATCAAACAGCGTGCTCTCAGTAAGTGCTGCAGAATATGTTTGGGCCACTTACTATACTTCTTAGATCCATTTTAATACTGATTTTTAACTCAAGGTAAGTTTACCAATGGTATTTGAACAGGCCATGTTTAATATATGGAGAGGACACATTATTACTTCATACATAACAGAATTTGTTGTCTTAGCTGTTTTACTTAGACTTGTAGAAGTTAAAAATACTAGTAGCATTTATAAAATTCCATATTTTGTAGTGAGCCTGTTGTGGTTGTTTTGTTCCTGCTGTTTTGCAGCGGGGGTATGTAATACCACAAAGTTTCTTCAGATGAAATATGGTTTTTGTTATTGAAAAAATGTGTTTATTTTTCATTAGAAAAAAGTCAGATCCTTTCCTTTTCTTTCTTTCCAGGATGGAGTTTCTTTTTTCCCAAAACTCCAAATTCAGATGATGTGTGGTGAGATACACAATTAACTCCTGAAGAACTGTTGTATATGTCAGAAAAGGAATCTCAAATCACAGAGCAGTGTCTAAATTATTTACCTATCCACCACCATGCTGTTTCTCTATCTGTAATACTAAACGTTAGAGTGATTTAGTTAGAGCATTGGATACTTAGGTGTAAGAAACAAAGTTACAAAGTTTAATAAATAGCTTGGGTTAAAATTGAGAGCTAGCACAAGCAGCTAAAGAACCTAACTGTATAAAAGCATCTGATTAACCTGTAAGACATAAAAAGAAGTTGGTGAAATCTTCTAATTCCAAAATAAATAAATAAATCGCAAGATATTTAAGGGCCTAAGTCAAGATAAAAATATATATACTTACCCATGAATATAAACCACATCTCTTGAATGATTAAAAAGCTCAGAGATGTGCTTTAAATCCAGATGGATACCTCATCATTAGAGACCTGAAAATGAAGCACAGAAAAGTCGTCACATAATAATCAACTTTAGGAGTATACATTCCAATATAATACTTTAAACTCAGTACTTTGTTACCATAAAAATAGGAAGACCAGAACTAATGCACAATCACTAGTAGTCATGATTTGACAAATGACTGATAAATAGGCCAAGTGTTCATTTTGCAGGACCACTGAAACACAATCCAATCCTACAGTCCGTTAGGGTTGAAGGGCAGAGTCTGTACCAGAAAACTAAAAGTTTTAAGGCAACTTTAAGGCACAATACAAGGTGGAGGAAAAAAAAAATTCTGAGGTTAAGAGTTCAACAGTAAAAAAAACACCCTAATTCATCTTCAACTACCATATAATAAAAACACTATCTTAAGTTCTCAGTAATCCAAAATGACCTTTCCTCCACTGGATTCTTCATGAATCCTCAAAACAAAACAAAAAAAAGATGCTGCTTACTCTTTATGACAGTGTCCACTTGCTTGAACAGCTTCCAGTATGGAGACAATTGCAGGGTACTTAAAAGTTTGAAAAATCCTGTGTTGAAAAGAAAAAAGAAAAAAACCCCAAAACATCACAACTGAATATACACGATTCTAAATGTAAAATACAAGAAATACTTCAGGCAGTGGAAGCATCACTGATGATTATAATGGGCCAAGCAGAAGTTCACACACGAGGAACTAAAAGCTTTCTTAAGAAACCAAATGGGATCTATTTCCACAGATTCTCAAAGAAGCTATACTTCATGTGAACTTTTAATTACATATATATATATTAAATATGAGATGGTAAAAAAGTGTTACGTAAAGCCTCCACCTTTGGAAGAGAGTCTTAATACTTGTTTTTGAAACTTGAATTGAGAAAACTCACTGCTACATGAGAAAGCTTATAATTCATTAAGTGGAACTATAACCGAAGTTGTTATAAACATGCCTAGATAAATATTAAGCTACCTTAGGAAGCTTTTCCCTTTTTAAAAATTATCTTTCATAGCCCAATTAATATAGTTTCTTCATAAAGTATGGAAAGAAAAATAGACACTTCCTTAAGTGCACATGGATTTCCTTATGTTCTTAACGGAATCCTAAAGCATTACTATTAGTAACAAAAAAATCTGGACAACAGTAATCTTTCTCATTTTGGAAACTGAAATGCAGACTTTTATACACATCAGTGTAATAGGAAACAAACTGTTCATTTCAATCGGTTCAGAAGAACCACTTTATGCCAATTTCTGGTTTTTAAAACATCATTTAAGTTTAATAAGACAATTTAGTCTTGTGCTTTTATGTCTTCAGCCTTTGCAAATACCTTTAGAATACTTAACAGCACCAGCTTAAGAAGTTATTATTTTCAACTACCACCTTTGTCTCTCTGCCGAAGGTTACTGCCCTCAAAGCAGAACAAAACATGTAGGTGTGCATCAGCTGCTTCAGCATATACTCCCCCAAGTTTGTTTAATTTAACTCAGCAAAAGTTTGGAGAATCTTCTTGAAATTAACAAAGTTTACTCCCAGGATGGTGAAACTACTGTGAAGTAGTTCAGGGGTTTATACACAAGACTACTGAAGGAAGCTATACTAGTAACACTATTATGGTTCTTCAAACATTACTGTCATTGCTTCTCCAAAGTATACCTACAAAAGTTTTCACAAGTTACAGGACTTCACTGAATTCCTGCTAATTTTTCTAATACAGGTAAAATTTCCCAAGCTTTTTTTTTTTTTTTCCAGGTTTGAATACCCCTACACCCATCTTTTTCTAAGATACCTGCCTGCAAACCTTAGCAAATCTGTACCAGATATAAATACCTCTTTTACCCTCTTTAATTGAGTTAGAGTAACATACTCAGTGTAATGTATTTGTAGTTTACAGTTTACTTCTGGTCACTAGATAGCCAGTTACATAAGCTTTCTTTTTATACGTAAAAGAAAATCCTCCTGGTGCTGTTGAGTTTTCTGTTGTAGGTGTCACAGGGTTTCTGTATTTTCTGTCAAAAATTTCAGATTACACTTTAAATTAGACCTACAAAATATGCTGCTGAATTCTGGTACCTTTCCTGAGGACCTATGATGCCATTTTAAGATCTAGAGAAACCTTTGCATTGAAAAGCAGAAAAACAACAAAAAAAAACAAACAAAGAATCAATCCCCAAAAGAAACCCTCACACAACACAACAAAAGAAACCACAACACCAAAACAACACAAAAACCTTCTAATTTTACCACGTTCCCTAACCCAAGGTTTCATTACAAAACAGAGACGGAAGACCTGACAGCAGAGCCCTTTTTCAATTCACAATCTGATAATACACTAACTTCCAATAATTCTCATGTTCTAGCCTGATAGTATCTTTGTGAACTACTTCAAGTTTATAATCTGGAAGTACCAGCTAGAACAATGCAAACAATCACGTCTGTTTTACAGACGCCTTTGAATCACGACCTAGGAGTACAGACCAACAGTTGTGAAGACTTGACACTGACAGACCGAAGTCTTCTCTGTGAAAACAGGAGTGCAATTTCAAGTCTTGACACAACCAGATTAGGATACTGTGACAGCAGTCTACTGAACAGAACAGGTTCAGACTTCCCACTCCACACTACTCTAGCTAGCTAGCATAAGGAGTTTCATCTGTAACACAAGTCTCTACCTTTCAGAGTCAGGCCCCATGCAATTATTTTTAAAAACAAACAAACAAAAACAACCAAAAAGAAACACACTATTTCTAAGGATATTTGATATAAATGTTTCCCAAAAATTGTTCCTCCCAAGCACGTTAAACAACACACTTTGAGTTTATTTATTCAATATACTCTTCTTAAACTAGAAAATCAATTATAACTTAACTCTAGCAAAACAACATTTGTATCTTGTTTCACAGTTTCCACCACACTCAAGACATGTTCCTGGATTCACCTTCAATAGATAGAGACTCCAGGTGACTTGTTCCATAATATCAATACTCTGCCACAAGACTCTGACAAAATGAACTTTTAAAAAACTTCCCCAATTAAATTGGACGATACTTCTCTATCCCCCAAAGGTATCTATGAATTAGCTCCCAAAAATTCACCTGAAACCTACATGCTGAAGCCAGCCGCACCACATTATACAGAATCAGGCCACCATCTTACCCAACACTGCTGTTGACGTTGGTAGAAGCCACTAAACTATATTTCTTCTAATATATGGAATATCAGGTGGGTCAATTCATGCCATTATACAGATGTAACCTTTCTGCAGCTTAAAAACTTGCTTCATTAGGGTGCTACATATCAAACACAATAAAATCACCTACTCTTCAAAATTCATTTGCAGAATAAATTTTGGAGGAATTCCTGAACTCTAGTGGACCAATTTCTTAGTACTGCTCATTCAACAGAAGGAAAAGCGACCAAGAATGTGTTGCAGGAGGAAATCATTTTGTAATCAGAGTTACTACATTTTCTAATATGACTCAGAAAAAGAACAAAGTCAAAATTACTATTTGCCTTCAGAAAAAGGATGGCAACATTCTTCCATTTTCCTGCAAATTTTAACTGTTGATTTAAATTAAAACAAAAGCATATATCCTTAAAAAAAAAAAAAAAGTAGTACACTGGCAGCCTAAAGACATTCATATTTGCTGTCTCTTTGGTGATCTGTATGGATGAAGTCGAAGATCTCAACACATTTGCTCAAAGACAGATGTCATATCATACCAGTGTATTTCTGCTGAAATACGACTTTTCAAAACACGCTTCCTCCCTTGTAACTTGCTTCTTGCAGCTTAGTAACTGAACATCATGTCAAGGCAGCACTGAAAGGGGAACTAGATTCTAAGGTGCTGCAAAAAGTAGCTTCTTTCACTAAAGCTCATTCCAAGAGGTAGCTGCTTATCCATCTGTATATACCACTATATGTGTTTTGAAAGTACTACTGCTAATGTTTCTGAAGTGAAGCTACAGCTTCACTAACCACACTGGGTTTGATTTAGAGCTGGTCTTCTGCAAGTTTTCAACACTGCAGTTATTCAAAAGACACTGTCATTGTAAAACACACTACACTTTTTTAATGTAATACTTCAGAAAAAATATAGCTTAAAAAGAAGATCTCTCCTCCCTGCATAATTGTAAATAACAAAGTCACGTGTTCAGCCTGTTTGACTTCTGGCCAGCTAGCTCTCACGTTTATGAACTGGCTGGACAGATAAAATAGAGAATCCTGCTATTCCTTCAGCTGAAGAGAGAATCAAACTCTTTCTGGCAGTTGTTGTATCAGCAAAAGAATTACTTCTCAGCACCACAATTTCTTTTACTGAAGGGGAAAGAGAAGATTACATTAACATCCTAAATATCCAATAATTCTAACTGTGTTTCTGAATGTTTTGACTAACTACACAGGTGGTTTCTCCATCACCCACTTGTGTGCACACAGATACCGCACATTCCTGAAGCACCATTTCTAACTGCAGTAAGAACACCAACATGAGCCTGAGTAACTGTGAAACTTGCAAGTGTTCGTTAGGATCACAACTTTGTAGTTTGATAGAACCAAGACCATTAAAAGGACAAATATACATAGGTCAGTGGAAGAATATAAATTATCCACAAAAGACTAGTTTGGCTAGAAAAGCAAGCGAGTGCTAAGGGTTACCAGATTTCAGTTAAGTTTAAAAATATTTCAACTGTATGATCTATAAACTTCAGTACAAAACATGACTGAGAATTTAGTTCATATATAGTGGTGGAAAGACTTAGAATACTGCAATCAGTGATGAATAATAACATGCCATTTGACTGCATCCCAACTTTGACCCATCCCAACTTAATCCCATCCTAAATTGCATGAAAAGAGTCAAAGGTAGACAATGATGCCGTGTTTGGACACTTATTTCTACAACACTGATACAGAAGAAAAAATCCCAAACACTACAAGGAAACCAGACCCACAAAATAGCTATTTCTCCAGCTCACCTGTACTTTGGAAGTGTTTGAAGGATACATATAGTCTAATTATAGGGAAAATTTGTATTGGAAAATTGTAACATACACCAGAAAAAAAAAAAAGATAAATCTTACAACTGGCCCGATAAAGCAAGTAAAAACAGAAGTGCAGTTATTTACTTTATGGGTTGCACAAACAAAATGATTTTAAAGCAGCAAGTCAATCTTTTTGTTTTCATCTGCCTGCATCACTAACTTGTCTCTCTCATAAAAGGAAACAAATAAACAATGACTGTTACAGAGCCTCTGTAGGCTCTCGGTAGTGTTTCATGTCATACAGCTTTTAGATAACATCACAAAAAATACTTTTTACAAAGCTCACTGTGCTTTCATCAACATTTCTCTATGACCGAACCCTTGGACTAATCTTCAGGAGCACTGAGCACCAGCAGCTCATGTGAAATGAGTAGGTGCCGAGATTCCTCAAAATTCTTGGAAAAAATATAAGACTTAAAATTCTATTCTTTTTAGAATAAAAATGACAGCTGTACTCACAGTGAAATAAGTTAAAACATCTTCATCATGAAGAGCAACATAAATTCTTATAAATAGAACTCTGTTAAACACAAACAAGTAAGTTAGCACAAAGTAATCCAGCACAGATGCACTGTAACTACTTATGTGCCTGCCCTTAGCATCTTACTAAGGCAAAGTGATGATGTAGCTTACTCACCAATGGGAGGAGGAAAACAAAAAAAAAAAAAAGAGAAAGCTACTTCACATGTACACTAATGTTAGAGAGTTCACAATGGGCAGTAACCACAGAGCTGCTGACACCTGAAGTTCACATCACCTTACTTCCCACTGACTTCTCTGGGTGCCCTTGATTTCTACACAGGGCCTGGTACACAGATGCCAGAGTTGGTTAACTTTCGAGAGCATGTATATTAATTTCTGCTCTTTGGTTTGAAAAAAATGGCACTGAATTCCACAGTGCTCTGGAAGCCTCATCTGCCAGATGAAGGGACAATTAAAAAGTTATCATTAGTTGGGGCTGTGAGAGGCTGGGAATGCATAGAAACTTTGTGAGTAGGTAAAAGCAAAAGATACTAATTGCTACCCTTTCTTTAACACTTAAAATGGAAATAATTATTAATTCCAAAATATTCCCCTTGCAAAAGAAACCAGCAAAAAATTGGACTATGCACCAATAAATGAAAACTCAGAGCCAGGCTAAAAGTCCAGATGTTGCTCAAAGATGACTAAATGTTAATATTCTGCCTTAAATGCTAGACATATTTATTTGTGCATACAAATAATTATATATAAAACAAGATGAAATAATTATTTTAACTCACACCTGCCAAATGGGAACTTGAAGGTGTCACATGAGACAACGTTTAAAAACAGATGCAGAGAGCTCTTCAGACTGATGGGCCTAGTTTTCCTGAGAGAGGAGGATTACTTTGTATGGCTACTTCCTCCAAAGTCTCAAAAAGACTTAAGAACTAGAAAATTTATCCCTTTACACAGACTGTTATTTTTTTCCCCCCACGAGCACACATTATAGCACTAAAGGGTTCAGATCTCTTCTACATAAAGTAGGGAGATGGAGACTTACTTTCTCACACTGATGATGTTAAACAACTTTCATAAACTGAAGGAACTTTTTAGTTGCTAAAGATACAAAGACAGTGAAGTGTAAACTACTTTTTATGAATTGCAAGTTTATGCATCAACCTCAGCATCAAAGCTATACAGCCAAAGGAGAGAACTGTGGACTCTCTTCACCTGTTTTTATTTGTTTTCAAAAAAATATGTGTCTGAAAAGGAAATGAAGAGGTTTTAACATTTCACTTCTTTAAACCTCAGGAGCAAATAACAGAATTACTCCACTAGAATAAGGATGCATGCCACCTATACACCCAGTGCTAACGTACACACAGTACCATGCTAACCTCAAAATCTCTCCTTGTCATCCCCCCAGGAAGTCAGCTTGCAACCCTACCTGGAAATTGTCAGTCCACAACTTCTGATCGTGCACACTTGCACCACAAAGTCCCTTTTTAAGCCTCCACCCATGCAGCAGGAACCTGTGGCCATGCACCACTGGCTCTCCTCGCCCCAGAAATCTTCCAGCCCAGAAGGACAGCAGACTGCATGCCCAGGTCCATCTCTCCCTGACACACCTCACCTAAAGCCAACCCTCCCCTTCCATATTCTTTCCCCCGGCTCCCACGTCTTCTGCTGTTGTGGATCCAATCCCAACTCAGCTCCTCTTCTTCCTACTGCTTCGCTTGACCTGGGAAATTATTTTAATTCCTCCCTCTGCCCACCTCTATTTCCTCGCGTGGCAAGAAACAAGGTCTAGCATTCCCACTTTTCTGCCTGGGAGAGTGCCACATCCCTGCCACGCAGCCCCCTTCGGAAACATGTAAGGTGGCTGGCGATAATCTTGCCCTACCTTCCTCCACCCACCCCTTTCCTCCCACCGCCACCTTCTCGCTGGGGCAGAGAGGGACATCCGACCTCTTCCTCCGACTTCCCTGAGAAGAAGACCAGCCCTCTTCCCTCCGGCCTGCCATCTTCTTACCTGCAAGAAGCCAGGGGCAGGTCATCCAGCCTCAACCCCACCCCTCTACCTAGGGAAGGCCCAATTGCTCCCTTCCAAACTTTGCCCCCACCCGCCCCTCCGCCCGCGGGGGGGGGGCCCAGGCCCCCCGGGGGGTCGGGCCCGGCCACGGGGGGGTGACGAGGGGGAGGTCCCGGGGGGGTATTTGAGGAGCATAATCGGTGGGGACAGGGAGAGCGGGTGGGTGAGTAGGCGAGTACAAAAAAACCCACGTGTACACACACACC
>JANHFX010017765.1:0-46977 GCA_027560015.1 Chloroceryle amazona | reverse complement strand
GCTTGCAAGTATATGAAACCTAAGAAATATTTTGTTTTCATAGCAATAAAGTGACAATTCCTATATTTCACTTCTAGAAGGGGGGGAAAAAAAAAAGTACTTTCAAGCTTTGCAGAAATATTTTCTAAGTGTCAAATTATCCTTACAGTGCTTTAAAAACAGAACTCAAAATACTTTCAACTTAAAAAAAAAAAACCAAAGGCAATTTGAACCATTCATAATGCCACTTCTTCCATTTAATAACACTTCCCACATATAAACTAGACAGAAGAAATCAGATCAAAGAAATGAAAGCAAAATACAAAATTGCTTCAGTTTTGATGGGAGAATACAAAATAATCTAAGAAGCTGAGGAAAAAAGAGACTTCAGCCATATCTGACATGCAGCACTTTTTCAAGTTTGGATGCTTTCAAACAAAGGCTTCCAACCAGGACACATCAGGTGGTGGCTTTTTGATTTGATTCAATAAAGATCATTTCAGATCAGAACAAACTTCCATTCAGCTAAAACTATTTTAATGCCATCAATTGCAGAAACTCAACTTCCTTATCATTATGTCAAGGGCCACTTCTCACCTAAAATTCATTTTTTTCCTCTACTAGAAATACCCGATTCCTCCACTTTTCTCCTAATCCATTGCCTGATTACTGGGAGGTTCCAGCATGAAGACTGACCCCTCTGAAGGTGGCACAGAGCAGCCAGGTGCTGCTAAGGTCCAGACCTGCACCCAGCTCAGTTTCTAAGCTGCGTGGGCTGCGATCACCCAGTTTGCCGTTCTGCCAACAGAAAGTGGTCGCAATTCAACAGTATCTCATTTCCATCTACCTGACAATTGCCACATGCCAGCAATGTCTGTGAGCTGTACAGAAACACGCCTGCAGAGGAGGTAAAGCTTTTCTGTAGCGCTCCAACATCGTCTGCTGCTGTGCTGCAAAAATGAAGCTATGCTGCAGTGACTCGGTGGAGAAACGCTGATCTGGGCCATGAAAGTCTTTTCACACACACTGCAAATTTCCACGTTGAGCAGTAAGAAATTAAAATACTAGGATTTAAAAGCAACAGCAAAGAATAAAAAAGGAAGAGCTGTTTTACATTTGAGTAACTCTCACTGTGTTCTTGCCAAAGATTTTAACAGGGCTTATCTATCCCATTTGCTGGGGGTTTGGTGGTTGTTTTGGCTGGGGATTTTTTGTTGTTGTTTGGGTTTCATTTGTGTTTTTAGCAAGGTGAAGTTGTGATCTTCAGGGAGGTAAGAATTTTCCATATTTTACACAGTAAGAATAAATTCCAAGTTCGGTGTTTCACAGAGGCATGAGACAATTGTGTAAACAAGACTGACATGATCCTCTCTGCTGGGAAACAAATGAAAAACAGTGTGCAGGACTAGGGGATAAATTGCAGAAAATGTACTAGGCAGTCCCCTAGTAGTGTTCCTTAGTAGGAAAACAGCATCTGCCAACAAGAACCCCAATCTTAAAATGCCTGGTTTTAGACAGAACACTAACACTAGCTTGTTTTCCTGATAGGTTTTAGTTTTAGTATCAGCTGACACAACAAACAGATAAGCTGCCTGCAGTAGTTTTTACCTCTAACTCTAGTAACTCCACATGCAAGGAATGTAACACCGGTTACAATCTGATGGAGACAGGAAGATCTACGCCAGATCATCAGAAAGTTTTCCTGTCTTTTTAAAGGTCACAACTTGCACCCAAATCTAACTGCCCAATGGTAGCACATCCAACAGAGAGAAAATGTTAGGTATTTTGTCTCCTAACAACTACTGTCAGAGAGCAGTATTTCTCTGCCTTGAAGGTACGTACAGAAGCAGTAACACCCTTTCAGTGATTTGACCTCTTCCCAGATAAGGAGGGCTCTCAACGTGGGACTTGCCAGTGTTAGTTCCTGGCTACTGCTATTTTGCATAAATTCATGTATTTTCTCCTTCAGAAAATGGAGGAACTGCTCTTCTGTGCAGGAAATCAATCAATGGTATGTATAAAGGCAGGCCAGATCTGAACCTGAAGGTGTCTCCAGACCATCACTCAGAGTCCCGCAGTCAGACAGCAGTCCAAGTATGACTCTATACACTACCCAGACATGTGTACGTGGATACAGTTCTGCAGTCAGTGCATTTAACTGAAGTAACAAGCTCTGTAGTAAGGCAGATTCTTCTTCTGTTTGTGCATCCTCACAAAAACCCCTAACCACACCCTAACCTCTCTGAAATGGTGAAAAATATTCTTTTGTCCAGTGAAACTGAGAAGTAAGATTAAAATACCCAAAAGATCATACCGTTTCATCACACAGCTTATTTCCTTGGTCTCCAGCTGCCACTCTGGATGAGCAAAAGTGTCCTACAGACCCCACGAGCCCACACAGTTATCTGAAGCATCTAAACCAATACTAGATGGTTACATTTTGGCAACTGAATCTCACTCTAGAGAACAAAATGTTCCTACCCACATTTGCCCAAGTGTCAGCTATGCTCTTACACCAATACTGGTTTCTGCTGCTGAACTTCTTATCTTCGTGTCTGCTGTTCATACTTCTCCCTGCTCCCGCACTGACAGCTCTGACCTCTCCCACTGCTCCCATTTTCCCAGGGCTTCAGATACAACCATTTCCTCACTCAATCTAACAACACAGGCATTCCGACAGCTCTTGCTGACTTTAGCACTATGCTTTACAGTGAAAATTTGATTAAATTAATGCATAGAAAAGAATTCATGCAGGTCAGACTTAATTCTTTCAGACTGCTGCTTCCTAACTCAATATGGCATAAATGTACCAACCTTACTCATTTAATATAAAGACAGACACATAAATCACATTACTTTGTGATTGTCTCCTGTAATAGATACAGGAAACAATTAAAGATAAGACAGTTCTGCTAAGCACAGAACAATTAAGCCTATGGAAAAAAATATAATCTTAAAAGTAAAGGACTAAATCCTTTTGTAACAAAGTATTTCTTTTTCAGAAACACTGTGCACCTGTAATTTCAGCTGTAGTGATATGAATTGGAAGAGCTGAAGAAATTAATATTCTTTTAAGCATATCTCCCATCACAACTGTAGCAGAGAGCTATTAAACCTAGAAATGTCCTTCAGGTGTGTTCTACTTCGCAGAGGAATTACATAATGAAGTTATTAAAATTTTTTATCATGCTACTTAAATGTTCTATCATGACAAAGAAAGTCATTGAGTGTTGTAATAGTTTTGATAAGGTTTAATGTGTTCATTGATTTAATGTAAGAGAAAGTCCGCAAATCATTTCCTTACGTAAGACAATCCAGCGTGCGTGTACCTATCTGTCTATCTAGGATAGAGAGTATGAATTTTATTTGCACAGAAAAATGTTTATACTCATCTGAATAACTGATTAAAACAATCTTAAAATGAATATAAACAACTTAAAATGAATATGAATATTTTTCTTGAATACTCTGTGGGTAAAATTCACCTAATGTGTCTTAAAATGCATTGTATGTAATGTTTAATGCCTCTAGCTTTTCCCCTGTTTTACTCCCTCCCCAATCATTAAATTACATATTAAAAATATGTTCCACGAGGCTGCACTTACCCTCTCGCTGGTCCTCCTACAGAAACAACCTGCAGAGGAAATGGTCCTCTACCCCCTCGTCCACGTCTGCTTCCAGCCCAGTGGCCGACTACAGTGCCGGCAATTTCAAGTTTCCCTCCCTGAGAAGGAATAGGTTGGACTCCTGCATATAAAAGCAAAACCAAACCTTGATCTTCACAATCATAATGTTGAAGTTAAGAATGAATGGAAAACTAGTATGCCCAGATTCTATCACAGCTGTACAGTTTCCTGTTTTGATACTGGGAGATTATGTCTCATTTCGTGGTCTTTCAGAAGTACTTTACCAAGAGTCTTTCTTTCCTCCTTTTTAAAATACAGATACGAATTGTGAAAAGAAAACCGATCTTGGGTGAGTACTTCACTTGTAGTAATTAAAATGTACTTCAAGTAAGCATTAAGAAACAAGTGAAATTTATGTAAAATATAAAGACGTAAGATATCTGAAGTTTATTTTTTTTCCTGCATTCTTAATGAAGTAGTAATTTTTGCAGGTTTATTGACACTTTTTAGTGAACATCAAATATCAGCATAAGAGACGCAGATTATAATTGCTATAAACATCTTACTAGGAAGAATTATCTGTACTAAGTTGTTTATAAAAATAGAGCATTTAAACTGATCTGGGTGTAAAACGTAGGTTTATCCTTCCTCTACCAAGAAAGTAACTAAAACTGCCATTGTCTAAAATACGAATGCATCTTCTCTTCAAGTTGCTCCTATCTATATACCTGTGTTTTGCCCTTAAAAGATCAACTCTGGGGGATAACATGTACTTGAAGTAACCTTGGAAAGTGCAACTGAGCCAGATGTTACTGGTAAGACCATCAGCACCGAAATGGTTGCAAAACACAGCATTTATGCAGCCGCGATTAGTCTTCAAAGGTCAATATGCTAAGAACTAAACTACCAATTAAAGTTCAAAAAAGTTCATAGTTCCCTGTACAAGTCTTTCAGCTTCAAATGCACATTCTTTACAGGGGCAAAGTTATCCACACAATGAAGCATTAGAGGTATGTTTGCTCTTAGGATGAAAGCTCAGAGGCCAGAAAGAACAGCTAAATACACAGAAAAATTTTATCCTAAATGGAGGATTAGAAGTGAGAATTTCCATTGTCCCACCTTGTATAGATGGGCAGCGGGCACACAGGTAGGCCAGTAAACCCCACGCCTGTGTCTGTGCCAACACTAATGACAGCCAAGAAGGGGTTAGCAGAACACTGAAGTCAGTCATTTCTATGTTGGCTTGTTTTTGCTCAACTGCTCCCAAATTTTAAAAAAATAACTGTTAATGCAGTCAAAACAAAGTTCAGCTGATTACAGATTCTACCCTTGCATTGTGAAGCGCAGGAGACAGACCGTCTCGTTAGCTTTTACAGCTATCCTGTGTTTGGAGGAGGATTTCTAGGCATGAGAGAGGCTGGCGCCAAGGGGGCTCGCGGCAGGGACCTGGGGAGAGTGCCTGGGAGAGCAGAGCGGACAGCAGCCTGGGAAGGCTCTAGACAGTGAGAGCTGAGACAGTTAGGGGGAAAGGGAGACGGGCAGTCAGTAGGAAAGCCTCAGACCAAACCATAAAGTGAAGGAAGCTGTTTGCCAGAAGCTCTAAGAAAAGGGTTTTGGGTATAATTACCGCCCTGAAACTTGCTAGTCCTGTTGCTGTCATTGCCAGAGAAGGCTCCGGAGTGTCCTGCCGCTGCCGCCACCCGGAAGGCCCGGTAAGCGCCTGTGGCTACTGTTTCCCCATAAGGGCCTCCGAAGCCATAGACTCCTGTTAGACCCAGGGTAAAGAAAGACAGGGGAAAAGCTGTGAGGGGGCCAGGCATCTGGGAAGGCCCCCTAGCAGAGACACTACTGCCTCCGTCCACCCTTCTGGAGTCAGCAGGGAGGGCCGTGCTCCTGCAGGTGATGCTGCGTGGGAGTAAGCCACAGTTGCCAAGGAAGCCCTGGCCAAAGATGTCCTGCTGCCTTAGCACACAAGGTCTTTTATCCAAATAGCAGGCCTTGAACCTGGGTTTGGAACAGGCTTCCCAACTTCTACAGCCTACTGAGCATTGTAAGCATTCACAAGTAGGTTTTTGGCAATGAACTCCAATGGCTACAGTTACGGCACCTCAAGAACGTCTTAGTGTCAGTGTCCACCTATGGGCCTTGGTACCAGGAAGACTGGGAGACAGGGAATAATTCTAGAACCAGCCTGGAATGGTTGTTATCAGCATTTACACTGCAACGGTGCCAATGCTTAAATGACTGTAGCAAAACACAAAGGGGTGGGGAGGAGGAAAGATTGTCTGCAAACCTGACAGTTAAACTGTGTCCATTAATTTAAGCATTCTTTATATTTACAAATATGAATGTTTTGAAGCAATGCACAGTGCGACTAAGAGCCCTTTCATATCATCCAGTCTTGATCCATTCCTCTTTTTTTCTATTTCATACAAGAACAATACAAATATTTTGATCTGGCACAGTTACCAAAAATCCTGGTGGAAACATGGAGTAATACAACACATTCCATATTGCAAGACTAATTGCTAATGAAAGTAACAATAAAATACAGTGACTGGCACATGCCAACCACCTCCTTTTATGTATTTTTCCTACAAAACTGATCAGGCAAATCTGTAGTTTTGGAATGTGAAAGACAAGGTAATGACTCTTACCAACATATTTTGCACCACCATCCCATCACTTACCAGCAAAGCCTCTCCCCCTGCCCTGAGGTGGTGGGACTGGCCCAAAGTGTCGAGGATACATAGAAGCTGGATAGAAAGGCATGGCAGGTGGAGGTGGGAAAGGGAGAGGATGATTCTGCCTGGAGAAATTTAATCCTTCTAGGATGCTCTGACGCATCTTTTCAACCTTGGCTGCCTGCTCAGCCTATGAAGAAAGAGTGTGTCACAAAGAAATGTTAAAATTCTGATTTCAATTGTATAAAGCTACATTTACACAACAAACTCAGAGAAGAAATCCAAATAATAAAAGAGTAGATAACTACTGCAAATAGCTTCCATAAAGCTAGCTAGAAAATTACAGTAATCTGTCTTCCCTACCTACTAATAATTCAATGATATTTGAATTGCTCACAAGAAAACCTTTATATATCATTAAAGAGATAGAAGTCTAAATACTGAGACAGTTTAAGTCAGTAACACAGAAACAGTTTACAGGATATAAAGCATTTTCCAGAAAGGAACTGAGAAATCTCTGTCTACTGTCTCCTGAACACTTAATGTAGTCCTTTACCTTATACAGAATCATCATCATAAACCTGACTACAAAACAAAGTCTCTAAAGAGGCAAAAGCACACCTGAGAGGGACCACAGCCATCATCAACGTGTATGTGCCTTGAGTCAGAAACTACAGGTAAGCTGTGGTGTTAAGATTTCACAGCTCCTGAAAAGTGATTGTTTTGTTTTTTTTGTATTGTTTTGGTTTCTTTGAAGTTTTCTTCATTCAGTAAACTGTCAATTTTTCTCAGTTTCTTGTTTTCACAGTTAAACAGTAACTTCACATAATCTGGATACAATAAAACTAATTGATTTTTATTTTGTAAGAAATGTAAAAGATTTTCATCTTAAGGACAAAGAATGACTTCAAATTCTGAATGACTGTTAGAAATGACAAATTTCTTTTTACTGTAAAAACACTGCAGCTTAGTCCTTTGCAACAGTCGTGCTAGCTTCTTCCAAAGACAGTACTTAAACAAATGAGCAGGGAGCTTTTAACTCAGTTGCTCCTTATATCACAAATGCATTCAATTTTCAGTTTCTAGAGAGAAAAAATTGAAATTAAAATTTATGCCAGTTTACTTTTTCCAAATCTCTCAAAATGCCATCTCAATCATCAAGAGACCGGGGAGTAAACAGAACTGAAAAATACCTATTAGTCATTCACCTTGTATTTCTTTTTTATAAGTAGCAAGTTATGTGGAGGAAGTGACCGATAAACCAACCACCCCTAACACCTGTGAAAATCTGGTACACTTGATACTCCTGTCACACTTCCAACTACACACCTGACCATCACAGAGGTCAATGAGCGGAACTTTCTCCCGGCTTGCTTTGATGAGCTTGGTCTGGAATAATTTTCCATCAAAATACATCCACGGACAGCAGTGCTCCCATGGAATTGGCTGCCCGCAAGCATCGTTTGCAAAAAGTGCCATATCAACACCACTCATAAATAACGCAGACAGCTGAATTCCTCGGGGATCAAGATTCTCAATCTGTTTAAAAAAAATTTAAATTTAGTAAGGTAATGATGAGATGTAATTAAAATAAGTTAAATAGGTACATTATTTCAAAACTCTTGAAAACAGAGTTATTTTATAAAAGGGACTTTTCACTCCTAACTGTCAGTTTCACTGGAAGAACGCACCAGAATCTACAGCCTGTATTTGCAAACCTGCAACACTCAGGAAGGCTGTTCTTCCCATCCATCCACTCTAGAGGTGAGAAATAAAAGAAAACCTCTCTATTACCTCAGTAATTATTTTTCAAATTATTTTCTAGTTTATAAATAATATTAATTATGCCTAATATTTTCATGTTTTGATTCATTATCAAGAAGTCAGTAAAGTTTTAAATAAAATGCTCATCTTTAATTTGTGGCTTGTGGTGTCTAACACGTGTAAGATGAATACTTTAGGTGCATTAAGATACAGCTGTAAAAGTTTTTCAAACAATGCTAGAGCAAGGAAAAAGCTTTAAAGACACAGGAAATTAGAGTAGAAAATGTCATTAAAAATTATTTCAAATAATTCTGTGCTTCCAAGATATTATGTAGAAAGTTTCAGGAATGAGCTCAATGTTAGAATTCAATTTTTCTTCCCCATTTCCCTTCCAACTCCTTTATAAGGAATTTTCTATTATCTCAATTCAAGAATTTGCTGTTAGATGCATCACTTACTAACAAAGTAATGTTTATGCATAGAAGGATGCAGGATAGGTACACAAATGTAGAATTAAATAGCAAATAATAGCTGGTGGTGGAAGCAAAAAGGATTTGCTTGCAGCAAATATATTTTTAGCTCTGGCATAAGAAAATATCACTACCAGTGTTCTCTACATTGCTTCTGAAAATATCAGCTCTTTCTTGGGAACATTTTCAAGACCTTGGTATTAAATTTTAAAATTAAACTACAGTACCTTCCTTATGCATAAGCAACCTTTAAGATCCAAAAGACTATCTGGATCATTTTGCAGATACGCAGCTGGATTCAAACTCAGCTGCTTCTTCTGTCTGACTTCAACAAAAAGAGAAGCAGCTGCTCCGTCTGAAGGTGGTAACAACATTGCATGAAATAGCGCATCTTTCAGTTGACCAACAGACAGTATGGAAGCCATCCACATTACTCTCGTGTATGCTTTAAAAACAAAACTTGGAGAACAATTTCTATTAAACAAAAATACGGTATGCTTTTTAGCACTGGCCTTGTCACTGCCTTTCATTTTCTGTTGGAATAGAAAAAAGTATTTTCTCTGGGAATTCCTTTCTTAGATCTCCAAGACCAGCACTTTTCACAGTGAGGTCTCCTTCTCTTTGCATCAAACATTACGAGAGAGGCAAGACTTTGGTAACTTGCATATACCTTTGCCAAAATCTCTACCCCTAGATGCCATTTATTTATTATATTGTGTTTTGAAAGTGGACTGTGAAGACCAAGTGGCTGATATGCTGCTGTTGTCTGATGCAGGCAGCCTTGCCTACAACACCGTCATCTGAATTTCCACTGATACCCATAGGTACAATTACTCAACTTGAGAAGAGCCTGCAGTAGATGTTTGGAACCATGCTCTCAAGGTTCTCATGAAACTTTAAAAGGCTCTCTGGTATACCTCTGCCAAGTCCAACACCTGTCACCTCAGATGAGCTACGTACATTTCTTCTGAACAGACAGGAGAACTCATTGTCAATTCACTCCTTTGGCAGAGGTTGGCCATACGCCTCCCTGAAGACAAAGTACCGGTCTCCACACAATGCAGACAATTGTCAGCTTTTCTGGGACCAGAATCTCCAGGGCTCTGAAAGACCCAGTATACACACAGGGCTTCCAGCAGGAACATCTAGTAAAAATCTTAAAAAGGAGTTCCAGCAATCACCTGAATGATTCTCCTGATGGACAGGATCTATATTTAGGCTGCTTTAAAGAAATCAGCCACATTAGTAGAATAGAAGTACTCAAAAATGCTGTTCTCAGGAGTCCAGTATGCTTATAATCCATGTCAGCAGCAATCCAGTCCTAACTGCTCAAGCAAACAAGCAGTCTTACATTAATTCATCAGTTGTCTTCATCCGGTGTTTCCTCACATCTTTTTCAGCAACGAGGGGATGGCCAAAAATCGTCTTCGTGTTGGATTTTTATTTATTTATTATTGTCGCCGTTGGCATTCAATATTTGAAATATGGAGAGAGGCTTTCATTGTTCTGTTAACTCTGACATTACTATTGCTAACACGTTAACTTTCTACTTGCTTCCTGACAAGTTCAAATAGATTGTGAAGTAGCTTCAGTTGTTTTCTTCTCCCTACATTCATTAGTAATCCTGTGGCCGAGTGCTGGGTTTCCAGGAGCAGATTAATTTGGTTTACAGATTGAGACCAACAAGTCATTGTCAGGGTGCTACATGCAGGAATGCAACACAGATTCTGCTCATCACCCACAGAAGATAAATAGGAACTTGCTGGCTTTGGAAATGGTCTTGCAGACTTGTTATTTGTGGCAAAATAGTTTTAAGAAAAGCCTAATAGCTGAAATCTGGGTGAGCTCAGTTAGTGTTTCTTTTGAGAAGAGCGGTGGTAGGATTGCCTGTGCCCCTCTGCAGTGCGTACCCATGAATATGAACCGTGGGGAAAAGTGCCACCTTCTCCTTGCTGTTTTAACTAGGGCCAACATGTGTCCAGGCACTGCTAGGAGTAGAACCGGTCAGCAGACTTTCCTACTTGAGTCCTACAGTACCCAAAAGACTACCTGAAATTACTTCTTCAACATGATGTTGCATGAAGAGGCGATCAGCATCTCACCTCCTTTGCTACGTTGATCATCAATGCAGTCAAGGGGATAAGATGGATCATTTCCAGTTGTGCATTCCCTATACATCCTACTATCTCCCACAGCTTTCCGTTATCAAATACATTGTTGGGCTTAAGATACACTATATAGAAAAAAGTACCTAAAATTATTTCCATTCAGAAAAATATGCTTTAAAAAGGACTATATTCTACCATTTCATTTAGAGAACTTCACCACAGATTGAGTAAATTTTGAGAGCACACAAGGTAAAAGCAAAACCCAACGTATTTCAGCTCAAAGGCTAGAAAATTTCACTGTGAGCACATGAAGGTTGAACAGAGAAATCCCCCAGAGTAAAATGATGTTGCACAGATTTACCAGCATTCCACATTTACAGTAAGGATACCACACTAAACAACTCCATCAGTTACCCAGCAGTATTTACTTCATATAATGTATTAGAAAACAATAAAAGATTTCAGATCTTAACTTTTTTATTCCTCGAAGTATTTTTTTTCTACAAATCTTTGAGTATTAATAAAATGTTTTCCCTTTTTGTCTCCTGCGTTTTTTCATTCAAGATTATGCAAGTCCCTCTCCATTTCTACACTTCGCTGCAAAAATCTTTTGAATGACGAATCATAAAAAAAACAGCTCGGGTTAGTATTGAAAAACAGCCACACAAGAAAAACTAGGGATTTGTTTTGTTGTCTGTTGTGGGGTTTTTGTTTGTTTTCTTTTATTGTTTTGTTTGTTTTTTCAATGGAAATTACATTTATTTCAAGCTTCCAGGGGACAGCTACTTACATTTTGAGAAGCAGCTCTGTAGCACAGAATACGTTTAAGACTTTAGTTACCTTTGCAACACTTTAAAATTCTAAGATAAGTATTTTGGAAAGTACAGATAATTATGCAAGCCTTTTAGTGAAACACGCACACACACACACACATCACCCACTACAGTTAACAGTATGGATCAGCTGGAAATAAATTTCTTAAATGAGGGAAGTTTGAGTTAAGAATTACCTTGAGTTCCTGAAGCTGGTCAGGTTCATAGAGCTTTGGAGACAATGCTTGGGCAAGAAAAGCATCAAGTTCCTGACGACGAAGTATACGAACTCCTGGCCACTGTACCATATACCTACAGAGGAAATCAATAATTATTCAGAAGATTCCCTTAGTAGATAAATCAAATGCTATTTTATGTGATCATAAGTCACCAGAATACAACAACAAAAAATAGTTTTTTGTTATCTAGATTTGAATAAAAAGGCCAAAACACTACAGAGATTTGAAGTTTATGTTTGTTTAAATGCATATGGAAGAGCTACTGGCTATGAACCAGTTGTGCAAACCCTGCTTCCACTGAAGAAGGGGACAACAGGCAATCAAAATATTATTTAAAATATTAGTGGATTCTGATACATCTAAAAATAAATATTAACACCCTTTATAAAAAAGAACAATGGTAAAAGGTCTTTGTGAACATGTGTTCCAGATACATGTTACTCAAATCGGTGAATTTTACACTCATCGTGTCTTAATGAACAACAATTGATATATGCCCCATGTCACAGGAGAGAAACATGCTGTCCAAATGAAGGGGGGGCTCTGCTTTAAGATACTGTTTGGACTATTTTTCTGGTATACTTACGATCCCATAAGGAGAAAAAGAGAGGAGTTTTAGTGCTCAGAAGGCAAGAAGTAGTTCAATAGAACAGAAGACAAAATTTACAATATCACTCTCAAAAATGGCTGAAAATTTTTCACGTGCAACATGCTAACCTTGGATTCTGCCAGATTTATAAGACAGTTGTATTGAAATAACCACCGCTTTCCAAAAAGGTAAGCGTCTCTCAATTCCTCAGTCAATTTTCAATCTGAAAATTAAACAGGTAAGTATTTTGGACCTTGTGACTTTCTCTTTGAAACACTGAAGTACAGAATTCATACTTCAACTGTTGGTTAACATCATCTCAACTGAATGAGCAGTTCTAACACTGGGAATCTAACGCATGACAAGACAGGGTATCATTCATGTGAACAATGCATCCTGATAACCTGCTTTATATCTTCCCAACACAGCCTCCGAGACCACAAATGTTATTTTTTACTAAGCTGAAGCCTATAGCAAGGGTAAACTAATTCACAGTGGCCTCTTTGCAAGAGAAGAACGTTTTTCCTTCTCCCTTCAGTCCTCTAGAGACTGAAGAAAGTAATGCTGAATACACAGCATGCTCTTCAGACTCCCAGCAGCAAGGTTCTAAAAACAAATTAAATCCTTCTCTTAGTGAAGTTGCAAGTATCAATTATCACTTTCAATACATTTAATACAAAGTTAAATATGAGAGATGATGCAGTAGAACATTTCTTTCATTCTGTTTCACCTTAAGGTAACACTGACCTTAGTACACAACAGAGCACCATAAGATGAGTGGGCACATTAGTTGGATTGAGCATTGCTGGTGTATCTGATCTCATACAGGCCAAAAATGCCCTCATTCTTCGGTTCTTGTCTTCTACTGCTTTTCCCAGCCACAGCTTCTTCAGATTAGGACAGGTCCATTCCCTGAATGCAAGTGCTTCCACCAGTTCAGGGGTTTGAGGAGATTTTCCTTTGTAAGCAGCCCATTCTTTAATTATCACTGGTGAAACTACAAAATCGCAACAGTTGAAAGAAAACATTCTGAGTTTAAAAGTAGCATATATTTAAATGTTATATGCAAGAGATTTCAATCCAAAGAGCATCACTTTGAGGCTGTGAGAGATACCAATGTTCTGGTTTACAAAGGAACTACAAATATTTTTCTAAAAGAAACAAGATAATTTGAAAATGCTCTTTTCCCCTAAATTATCTGTGCCATTGATCAAAAACCTACAGTGATAAACACAGGGCATAAATATATTTCATATTGTGGTCTTCTAAGAACAGTATAATCCTAGTGTTTTTATTCAAATCACATTTAAAACAGACTTGTTTGTACTTTTTCAACTACTGCAGTGGAATGGATTTGTTGTTTTGTTGTTTTTTTTCCCCTAAAAATTTCAAAAAGCATTACTTTACATAAGCCTTTCCACGTAGTTCACTGCTTTCTTTATAGAAAGGTTAGCATTTTTGTGTCTGCCAAGCTTCCCTTCCATCCACATCAAACCAAAGACTGTTCAACTCTCTACTGCTGCTAAATCATCTCCCTTTTTAAGTCTGAAGGTAACCAAAACAGAACACATGGGTTTGTTGTTTTTTTTTTTTTTAAACAGGGAAAGGAAAAAAAAAAATCAAGACTGAGAAGTGATACCTTTGGCCTTGGAATGACCCCAAGTTTGACAGAGATCAAAATTTGTTTGCACCCTTCTTAACTCAGAGCCCAGTTACACAGTGTGGAAAGATTCAAGGAGCTTGTTAGTGAAGCTTCAGGTTACAGCCTGAAGAGATTCACTTGCAGCAGCACAGACCTGCTCTTTCTGCTAGAAACCTTTTGTTATGGACTAAAAAAAAAAAATAGTAGTACTACTGGTGTACTGGTGCCAGGACAGCCCTTACAGCTGCGAAGTCTCCTTCAGCAATCTGGTATCAGCCTTACAGGTAATTTTATAGTGAAGGCAGGCACACCATGGCAGGGATGATGAGATGATGACTTGGATTAAAAAAAGAACCTCCAGAACATCCCAAATCACTCTCATGCTTTTCTGTAACAAAACTAGTCCAGCGTTATAGCTCCATTTCATAGAGCTCAGGGCAAGTTCCACAAAGACAACATGCAGCAATGAAAATAAATATTCTGATATATTTAGTTGGTAGCCTCACTACAAAATCATGTTCTATTTCGGTTGCTACCAGCTTTTATATGCCACCAAGCTATGTAAAATGGGCTTTAACAGCAGAGCTACTCTGTTATTTATGCATGGTTTATCACACTGGTTGTCACTTTTAGGCCTGGGACAGTAATCAGGAACAAATAAAACGATTTATTTTAACTGGGCTTTCAAAGACCTGTTTAATTGCTATAGATGTCAGAAGCACAAGATAAATTTGGATTGAAACTTCCTAGTTCTTTCAGCAAACAGGTAGGAAACACAATGAAGCTACTATGCAGAACAATTTAATCTGTTTGTTAGCAGTGAAAAACAAACAAACAAAAAACCCAAACAAACTGTTGACAACTGACACAAAATAGTTGTGTTTTGGTGTGGATTTGGGTTTTTGTTGTTGTATTTCCTCCTCCTTTCCCTCAACCTCCTTTTGACAATGGAGGAGATACTCCTACACTCAGTTTCTCAGTTTGGATACCCCTCCAGAGGCAAGCAAGATCCAAAGTCTACGTGCACACCGTACCACTGCCTCAGCTTCCACAACTCCTCCAACAGCCGGAAACAGAGCTGTACGGAACACAAATGTTCCACTAGGGTTTCCTTCACATATATTTCATGTATAAAGACCTCAAGCTTAGAAGAAGGGAGTATTTCATGTCTTGTCTACCTGCAATCCTATGTTTCAACATTCAAATCTGGTTCAAAGTTTTTAACTTGAGGATAACAACTTCTATGTGCCTATCGGGTAAGGCCACAGGGAAATCACCTAGGTTTGCTCTCAAAACACACTGTCTTCAGTAACTTGGTACCTATGGAGGTCACACTGGAGATCCAGCATGGCTTCAAAATTCTGCAAACTAGTACTTATTACAGGAAATGTAACCATGCTTCTTGTGCTCTAGTTGACTAACAAAGAGTAGCCACTCTGAAGGATGGGGATGAGGAATTACAGCCCTATCAGTTCACAAATAGCTGTAGCACAGTTCACCCAAATTTAGCATTTAATGCAACAGATGAACCAAGGACTTGTCCATGTCCACTTATTTCTCCAGGGTGCTTCTTACACATTTGACAACTCTGTACTGAGACTGCTGCCAAAACAACTGCCTTACTCAGTGGCTTAGGATCTCTGTCCTCAGAGGAATGTTTTATGCTTTCCTCCCAGGACTTCTACTTGGAAATAAGCAATGTCTACCCTGAAGACTACATTAGCTACAGCAAATGCTCAGGATGGCTACAATGAACACTCAGGGTCAGTGTTCAGCCACATCGCAGTGCTCATTATATTGGTTTTCATATTACCTCCTGCTGCTGGTCAGTGGATTTGAACACGCAAAGTAGCCCAAGTAGCTGCACAATATATTGACATCTGCTTTGAACACTACCCTCGTGACACTTTCAGGTCAATCCAAGTAAAAAGGGTCAGGATCAATCTGCACTAGGGTAACCTGCCTGATAAACATGTGGATGCTGTTATAGGCTCTAAAGTCAATAGCAACAGCATCCCGCATGCTCCAGCTGTCCACTGGAGCCCTTGTTGCTAATATCAACCTAGGTAGTTTTGGTATTCCCATTGCATTGCTAACTGAACGTGAGGTGTGATGCACCCAATACCAACAGAAGATGAGCTGGCTAATGCAGATTAATTGAACCTCATTTTTAACCTTACAATCTTTACTGACAGCACAGCTTGAACTAAGCATGCTTGATTTTGCAAAAGGGCTACGGCCCAAGATAGGGCTTTTCCTTTTGGCAGAAACGGCATCAGCTGAATGCACCCTTGATGAAGGACGGTACATCGCACAGGCTTAAAATAACAAGCCTTTGGATTCAACCAGGAGCTATGACAGCCTGTACAAGTGTGTACAGAGTAGAAAGGGCAGATGGTTTCATCTACACATATGTATCTGAACATGGGAAATAACCCATTTCAGAGCCTGAAAAGAAGAGCAGACCAGTTTATTTATATTTTTCATAGCCTCCTATAACCCTCTTGTGCAATATACTTGCAAATTATTCAAGCACAATTCTTATGTTGCCAGTATTACGGTTTGGACAATAAAGATGACAGGATTTTATATATTAATATATTCATTACCTTTCTACATAAATCTTAAGGACAATACACGTTTCTTTAGACAGTAATTTCTAAATTCTCTTTATATTTTAATTCTTATTTTTTCTTCTAATTACTCTGTTTCATAGCTTACTAGTTTTTAAGAGCAGCAAAAAAACCCCAAGACACTGAAGGAGAATCAGCATCAATAGCTCATTATAGCCTGGGTGCTCATAAAAGTTAGCAAGGGTAGTGAGTGTGACTAATCAATCTGAGAAATCGGGTCTTGCCACTTCAGACACTATTCTCTCTCTTTGCATCTTGCCCAGCCTGCCTGAATTCTTGCTACTTTGTAAGAGAGGTGACCAAGATAAAAGTGTTCCAGCCACATAGCCCTTTCAAACCACAGGCTTTCATCTAGCTCAAATCCATCTTTACTAGCATTGTTAGCTTTGCAGTGAAGCAACTAACTTTTGGGCAGATGTTCAAATCCTTTTTTTTTTTAGAGCATGGTCAGTCCTAAGATAGAAGTAGGTCAGTAGCTGAATGCATCCTGCAGCAAGATTTGCCAGAGCTCCTGTAACTAAACCAAGTCAGCAGTAGCATTCTTATCCCCCATTGAGAATAAACCTCTGAAAAGCAGTGTAAATGAAAACAGATTACATAGGTTTCTCCAGTAGCCTATGGAGAACATTCTAGGTTTCTAAGATAAAAACATGCTGAAAACTGAAGCAGACCTTCAGCTCTCAGCTACTTCACCACTACAAATGTTGTAGTACTCTTTTAAGGACAGAATTCTAACGATGATAAATTAATACTGCCAGTAACATCATTATTTTAATCCCGAAATAATCTTGTAACCTGAAATCCTACTATGTTGTAGGACTTTCAAGAATTAAGTCTGTAACAATACATGTGCCGAGATAGTATTCAATTTCCACAAAATAACTGGCTGAACAGTTTTTCAAGCGTCACTGGAAGATTATCATCTTCACTATCAATGTACAAAAGCATTTCACAAATAAAAACAGAAAGAGAAAAGACAGCATGAAGTTTACAACTGACTTATTTTGATCCTTTTACACTTGAAGATTGTGAATGATGCTTTCATACATTTGAAACATCTGATTCTTAGTCTAGTGACAGCAGACTCATGTATATAAATACTTCTGCTGCCATTCACTTAATGCTTTAGCACTCCTTTAACCTTTCTAAGGCGCTACTGTAAAGTTCAATTCTTTCCTTGCATGCATTTCATTCGAAGAAAAACACTCTAGAATGAGGTGGTTGAATTTTCTGGAATTACAGGAACTCCTGGAAGCAGAAGACTTAAAAGGACAACTGCCAGATTAATACGAAGATAACATTAATGTCTCTGAATTATCAGAAGGATTTTTTGACAAGTCTGTTTGCAAAATATTAGCCTGTCTTCACCCAGGTCTACCTTTACTTACATTACACCTGGCTTCTGTGCATTTTTTTTTTATATGGCTATACCTGAAAGATACTAGAGAAATGGTAACATTTATAGTTTCAATTTCAATTTCAAATTGACATCTTTTTCTATTATCCACGAGATAAATAAACCATAAATTCCTCCAGCATTAGCTATGCCAATGAAACCTTAGCAACTACTCTCATTTAAATCATGGTACAAATGGATAAGAAAACACAGGAAAGGGAAAAGCAATAAAGAATGGATTCTACAGTACATACATTCTGGTGGAAGTCTGTTCTTTCTAAAAGCAAGTCTTTCAGTTTTCTTTCTGCTTTCTGCCAAACTAAACAGGACTCCGTAAACATACTGACGAACTGGCCTATAAAGGAGAGCAGCAGGAGGCAGGTCTTTGTTGGCTTCATCTTCTATAGAAACGGCAATTTTGATTTCACCCTTTTGCATGAAAAAAAGCAGAAAAATACAATGTGTTATAGTGAACAGAAAGCGTTTAGCAATGCATGGTAACTCAATCCAGATCGAATATAAACCTCATCTAGTCAAAAAGTCATGATACAGACATAATGTAGATCTTGGGTATGTGAAGGTAACACCAGAGGAGGATTACCCTACAATCTATTTGCTCTCCTCCAATGAGTCTCCAGGCTCTGATTATGAGTGTTGCTTTCCTTCCTCCTCTCCATGACACACCTATTTTAGTTTGGTTTTTTTTCAGCTGGACTATCCGCGAGTGAGGATTACCTAAATATTCACATTCAAATATGGATATTTTGAAGAGTGAGTCAGTACGTATGAAAATATAGTAATGCCCTTTTAGGCAGTCAAAGCCTATTTGAAGCTAATTTAGATTTCAGACACTTATTTAAAAAAAAATATTGATGGTGTCTAGAAACACCAGTCAGACTTTTTGGTGCAAGATTTTGAAACTCACTGTAAAAAGCAACATTATGAGAAGACTTGGTCAAAAAACAGAACTGAGAATTACATCGGTAGGGTTGTTCTTGGATGTACATAATTAAAGATGTGGCATTTTATATTTTTTCAGCAATACGCATTGATTGTTCCCCTCAGCACTGGTGAGGCGGCAGCTCAAATACTGTGTTCAGTTTTGGGTGCCTCACCACAAGAAAGACACTGAGAGGCTGGAGCATGTCCAGAGAAGGGCAAAGAAGCTGGGGAAGGGTCTAGAGCACAAGTCTGGTGAGAAGCAGCTGAGGGACCTGGGGTTGTTCAGTCTGGAGACAAGGAGGCTCAGTGGAGACGTTCTCCCTCCTGGCAGCTCCCCAAAAGGAGGCTGTGGTGAGGTGGGTGACATTTTCTTTTCTCAAGTAACAAGTGATGAGAGGAAATGACCTCAAGTTGCACCAGGGGGTATTAGTAAAAATTTCTTCCCTGAAAAGGTCGTTAAGCTGTGGACCAGACTGCCGAGGCAAGTGCTGAAGTCACCATCCCTGGAGGGATTTAAAAGCTGGGTAGACCTCATTTATGGTTTAGTTGTGACATTGGCAGAGTTAGGTTTATGGTTGTACTCAATCTTAAGGTCTCTTCTAATCTAAATGATTCTGTGATTAAACATCAAGTGCTACTTCAAAGTACAAAGGCTATTTGACTGTGTAAAGTGTGAAACAGAACTGGCATTGATGGTCTTCACACACCTTTTAATTCTTTTTACACTTTTTGATGAAGAAGAGAAATTTAAGAACACGATAGCAATACAAGTTATGTTGAAAAACAAACACACGGGAAACAGGAAATCCAAGCCTCAGTCTTCATGCAGAAAGTTTTATTTTTATGGATTTAAGATCCCTGTTTACAGTCCCTATAGTCCTGAAGAGATTTATAAATGAATATAAATTATCAGGAAGGCATACAGAACCATTTTGCTAGATACTACAATTTGAATGGCCTCGATGTATCATGAGAACCAGTACTTAGCATTTTGAACACTGAAGAGGAAAAAGATTAAGTTGTCTCATTCTGGGACTCATCTGTTTGCACTCAGAAGGAGCAAAGGAACTTAATTAAATCAAATACAGTTGTGCAGGAACACCACTGCTCTAGCTCCTTCCTGGTTCGACACAAAGCAGACTTGAGAGCTGCCGGGCTTGCTGAAGCAGTTATCACTGCCTGTTTCTATAAAGAGCTCTCCAGTTGTTTTTCAAGGTGTCATTATGTGGCCACTAAAGCAATTTTTACTGGCCACAATGAACAGACAAAGAGTCCCAGGCCCCATGGAAATGCCTGCAGCTTGCCTGGGATCTGAAGACTAGCACATAAAATAGCCAAACCAAACAAAACAGCCATCAGATACGTTCTGCCAAACTGAAATCAACAAAAATTCAGAACGTCGTAGAATCCAGCTGCAATTACACTTGAGGATTATACAGAATGGATCTCTTATAGCTGCTGTGTTTCTATCCAGGCTAGCTACCAGGGATGGGAGGGATCAGACTGTGAGGGTAAACAATGTAAGTATTTGTGAACAATGAAAAGGCTTGGCACAGACACCAAAGCACATATGCAGGAGTTTTTAGATGGGGATGGACTCTATACAAAAGAACATACACACATATAAACACACACATACATATAGATAAACATGGGTAGAGGTAGAAAAATATCTGCATATATTCAGGAACAATGATTAATTTTGTAAGTAAACACTTCTAATTTCAATACTTTCATTTATTGGAAGAATGTACCAGACCACATCAGTGGTTAGAAAACACGGGGGGGTGTGTGGGGGAATATTAGAAGCACTAAAAATGGATCAAAACTCAAAAGCATTAAAAAGGATGTAAATTTACGATACTCTTCTGCCAGAAATACAAGCACAGTTACCTTTACAGACTCATTATTTCACAATACATAATTTTTAAATGTCATACCTTGGTTAGGACATGAAAGATGTAGGGATACATTAACCCCTTCTTGTGCCTGTGTTCTGCCACTCTTAATACTTCAGGTGCTACAGGAGGTAATGGAGGAGTAGTAATATCCATGTGGTTTCTGGTGGGCATTGACAACAGGCATGGGATTTGTGGATTACTGGTTTGATTCCCTTTGACATCAGCTGCCTGACTTCCTGAAGAAGCACTAGAGGAACCTTCTGCCTGTAAGGGAACATAAAAAATAGGTGCTTCTGAATGTGGATGAAAACATACCAGGAGATCAGCCGAGAGAAAGAGCAGATTTCCTTTTTCAGCCACAATGAAAGCAGTAAGTCGTCATACCATGTTTTATCAGTACGTAGAATACATTATCCAAAGATGGCTAGGAGATGTTCAGAAAATGTAAACTTACAGTTTGCTAGCAGAAGCAAATTACTGAAAAATAAGTTAAAGCTTTACCTTAATAAACAGCAATAGTAACTATTAAGTATGTTTAAGTGCACAACACAGAAAGGGAACTGATGACCTATTAGAGACATGTGAATAACATCTTAACTAAGTAATTCCAAGATACTACCAACTAAATGGGGTAACTGACAGTCACAGTCTTCCTAGACTTCTATTAACACATGCCTTCTCAGTGTGCATTTCTAAATAAAGCAGGAAGAATGACATAGTTTGATTTAAAGACATTTAAAATATATAGCATCTGAGCTCAAAAGCCTTTTAGATGTTTTTCGTGGTTTGTTTTTTAAACATAAAATCATTTTCTGAGAAGGAGATTGTAGGAGAAAATGCCAACATTTTACAACCACAGGACTAAAGTGGTGCTTTATTCCATTTCTAGAAATGCTCACAAATTTATAGGGAAAATATTAGGTATAATAGTATCCTGTAAACCTCCCAGTGAATAAGCCTTATGACACCATTAAAGTTGTTTCTCTCACAGATACTCTCAAGAAAAGTAGAGTTAATTCCTAAAATTCCTTTCTTCAGAACTGAAAACTGGGTTTAAGCTTAAGAGTTTGTAATTAATTTCAGGCCTATAAACTATTATAGTAATATTTAAATCTTGTCAGACTGAAATATTATTTGTTCATATGATGATAGAGCAGGCATGAGTATTTGCACAACTAGTGTAGAAAATTCTACATGCTTTGTAAGACTTTAAAAGCAAAGCTGAAATAGAAATCACCAAAGCCATGAAATCCTGTAGGAAAGTAACATACAAAATAGGCCCAAACAAACTCAGCTTGTTCACTTTAGGCTATGAAAAATGCAAATCTGCATGTAAAAACCAAAAACTGCTGCACAATCTCAAAAAACCTTCCAGAGAAAGGCATATATTAGTAAAAAAAAAAAAAAGCTCTGTCAAAATATCAAAGGAGTAACATTATTTTCAGAATACATTTTAAGCACACAGTCAGAGAATGTTAGTGAAAGACTATTTTTAGAGTTGGTAAACTGATTTTCCCTTTATTTATGAAAATGAGAATATACAGAAGAAATGGTTAAAACCTTTAAACCAGAACACTACTAACAGACTATACTAATACAGAATGCTTTATAACCATGTAGCTATCACACCTCTGTTCAATTTGTATTATATTATCAAATATTCCTTTATCAGTTTAAAGATTTTTGTCTCTGTCTTCCCCAACAACTAAAAGTGAGTAAAGAAAAGTAAAATATCTGCCTGTTACTGCGGACACAGAAGGAAAAAAGACAAAAAAACCCCCAAGCAGTAGCAATGATTTCCCCATTTGCACCACCCAGGTTCCTCCTGGGTGTGCTCCAGTGATATTGAAACATCTAAATTGAGGAACTACCACAGTTAGAAGCTTTTTTTTCCTTTAGTAATATAGATCCACCCAAATGAGATGAGCATACCTCTGTCATGTACACTCACACAGTGAGACAACTACAACCAAGGAATTTTGACATTTAAGTCAAGTTGAAAAGAGTGTCAAGATTGCTGCTGTCTGATCTTTGCCAGATTTTCAGCACTTTAAATTACCTCAGAAAATCACATAGCTCGCTCCACTGAAATCTTCAGGAAATACTACTCTTTTTTTAAATTATGAATATATACCTCTCTAGGAAATTAGTTCATCTACAAAAGGTACTCCTAATCCTCCCTGTCATGCTCAACAAATGTAACTGTCTTCTCTTACTACAGAAAGTTCAAGAAGTGGTTTAATATAAAAAAAAAAAATCAGCAAGAAAAGCTCAAAAGCATTTATACATTAAATCGGATACACGTAAGTCAGAGTGCATCATGCATCTACTGGGAAGTTTAAACACTGCTTATCCAGCTCTAATTCTGTGTGTATGAAGACAGGCAGCCAGTCAAGCTGCACAGCCTGTCCCACCCATCCATCGCCCAGCTTTAAGGGAGGCCCTACCGCCGCTCCAGCTACTCCCCTGTTCTGCGTCCCCTCTCTGCAGGACGTGAGGTTGTACAGCGCGCACGCTGGACTGCAGCTGGGACCCACCGCGCTTTGTACATGGCCCAGAACACAGAGAAGAAAGGAATGTAATAGGTCAAATTAGCATTTGCATATGGTGACTAATCCGCAGGCAGATACAGTTATCATACGGGGCGTAGCCTGCAGAAATAATAACCACTGATGGATGATATCATCAGCTTGATATTTTAAGCACAAGGCCCACATTTACTGGAATTCCCATGCCAAAGGTACAGGGAAAATGTTCTGTTCGTCTACAGTGTGACTTGTGATTGGGGAGCGGTTTTGACACAAAATTAACAGTTGGTGTACATCATAAGTGCAACTGCTTTGAACATTCTTTCTAAACACAGTTCAAACATGGGACAGAAATCATCACACATTTGACAATGGTTTCAAAACTTGAAGAAATTAATATGATAATGCTTAGTCTTTATCAGAGGCTTAGTTACCCAATCCTTACTTAGTTAAGTAGTAATACATACTAACTGGTCCCACAGAGCTACTTTAATATGTATTTTGTGGAATTCATACCAGGCAGTTAAAAAGGACTTCTACTCCTCAGCTGAGTTTTAAATACACATATAAAGGTCTGTGGCTAACACTGAAATGTGTGTTAGAGCTGTTCTCCCTACACTGTAGGTTATATGACATGGAGTCTGAACCCACGGACACTGAAGACTACTATACCCCTTAGTAGAACAAACACACACACACACTATGAACATGGATAGCAATAACTAAGGATGAGATTGTTAACTGAAAACAATAAACATTTCATTGATTTCTTTCTATTTTATACCTAGTCTTTTCTAACATAATCTCCTTAATTTCATTTTTATGTTTACACTACAATATTCCTTGGAAAACTTCTTACTGTACTTTAAAGATGTTGTAGTTCACTGAAGAATGTAAAAGTTTACACAAAAGTCCTACAGATCAATATTGAAAACTCTAGTTACAATTTGCTGTAATACAAAAGAACACATTGTGGTGATTGGAATTTAAGGAATTACCTTTGTTTGGTCTCCCAGCTCTCCACGTGTTTGACTTTCTGACTGGGTTCCTGGTTTTTCCCAGCCTATTTTGTTCCCACTTACATGGCTGAAGGATAAGATAAAGGAAAGCTTCATATTAAACTGCTGGTTAGGATACACTGGGATAAATCTTTGGTGACTGTTACTGGAACTATGGGCCAGAGACGGTGATTTTAAGGGACACTATAGCAATGTCGATTTGTATCAATCTCTTCAAGATATTAGTACTGACATTTATTATTCATTTACACTATGTCAACATTTGGATTGTATTTAAGATGTATATTGCAATGACTAAATATTTATGCAGGAAACATTCTTGATTGAACTTTAAATATCTGTCACTATGCCAAGTAGCTTCCCTCAATGAGAAAACTATTTATCCAAACTGCAAGTAAATGATGCTATCAAAAATACTGGGGCGGGAGGGGGGAATAAATCTTGTATTGTTTTTTCTAAAACAGGATCATTTCCAGTTCTACACTGCCTGGAAGCCATACAAACTTACTACTTTAAATATATAAAGTTGATAGAGTGCTTCAAAAAATGAAGTCCAAGTCACCAGGCATAACTGTAGACACATTCAGAATTTAATGCTCAGTAGTAACATACTATTACACACAACCCCAAACTTTCAGAGGCAATCACAGACATGCTAAAGCTCCAAGCTTTGAGTGAGTCTCACACAGTAAGCCGCTACTACACCTAATAAGATAAAGGTAAAGACAACTGTCTCTCTTCAAATCTCATTTTTCAAGGTCAGGATGCAGTAATTAAATGAAAGTCTTAAAAACTTTATTGTTAAGGAGAGAGATATAACCTAGTGAAGTCAGAAATGCTTCTGCAGTAAACAAGGAGCATCAGAACAGAGCAAAACCAGTTTCACTTCTGCTTTGTTCCACACATAGCCTGTCAATGAGGGCCCTTAAGTCGCTGTGCTAAATGGTGAATTTCTGACATTCACACACCAGGTTTCTTCGCAGAGACATATTATCCCAAAATTTAAAAAGTATAAACACCACAAATTCAGTGAAGTTTCATAGCTTTTAGCTACTGACATTTTAATTAATTAAACTGTGAATTACAAATACTTTTATACAAAGTGAAGAACTCAAAAGCTTTATGACATTTACCAAAAATCTCAGTCTCTTCTTCTTCAATAAAACATAAGGGCAGATGTAAAAAAAACACCAAACATTATTTGGCTTTGGATTTCTGCTTGTTAAGGAACAAGGCAACTAGAGTGAGCCATGCAGTTTGCACTCATAGTAACCTAACCCTATTTTTCTTTAAGGTCTCTTGGATCACTGATTTGTAGGTTTCTTACTTTCAGGATACTGGTGAATGATTTTGAAAGTAAATTTATTTTAACATCCTCATGAAAAAAACTTACTTCACTGCACCTCCATTGCCTTCATCATTGTCAGAGGACGAAGATGTAGAAGAGGCAGGAAAATAGGTTGAATCCACATGATTAGGGCTCCCACTCTGAGCTGGATTTATTGGAGAAGATCGTTCATACAATGGTGTATGTTTTCCTTCGTGAGGAATGTTACTGTAGTTGTTCTGCTCAGAAAGACTTTTCCCACCTGTTTCCAAGGTGATGGCTGGCTCAGAGAGACTATATGGGTATGGACCCTGACCTTGGGCCCCACCCTGATTAGACATCTGCTGGGCCTAAAATAAAGTGATCTTTCTTAAGTGACAGTAACAAAAAGGCTTTTCTTTTAGAACAAGATACATTATTTAAGTGGTATTTTCCACATGTATACATCAAATCTCAGCCATCTCGGACATCCACAAAGATTGTTTCACCAGAGTCTTGTAGCACCACTACAGTTCCAGACTTAAAATTCAATCAGTGAACACCCATGACAAAAATAGCTAGATAAAACTTCCCACCTAGATTTTAATTTGATGAGTTTCTCCCAAGGAGAAGGGCACGGGGCTATACTTACCACAGGTTTTGCTTGTAGTGAGGTCTGTGGAATGTTAAGCATCTGAGAAGGAACATATGGTGGCACTATCCCAGGCATACCAAACTGATTTGCTCTGGCTGCTGTATTGAAAACAGGGAGGAGTGGAGAAAAAAAAAATAGAAAAAACAAGAAGGGAAAAAAATAATCAAACACTCATGAAAACGCTCACTATTTGACACAAATGTTACCCTTTTTATCCTTTTGCTTCTACGGTTTATTTATTCTTGTTCTGTAGACATGACTGCTTTCTAGTACGCCTTTAGTCATTTTTATTCATTTTTGCCTTTTAATACAAGCATTTGTAGCTGGGGAAGTCTATTTTACTTGTCTCATCTTCTCTCAGTTTCTTGTATCTCTCATTACTGCACATTTCTATTCTCTCTGGGAATCAAAGGAAGCTTAAAAGAAAAAAATAGCCCAAGAAATGTCATAATGAAGACAGAAAAAACAATGTCACACAAGACACATAATACTGGAATTTTCTATGGCTGACCTAGAGTAGCCTTAATGCCTTTTAATGTAGGCCTTTGAATGTAAATAATGATACCTCACCCCCCAAAAAAGAGAAGAAAAAACAACTGTATTAGTATACCAGTATGGTAACTGAACATCTTGAGAAACAGAAAATGTGTTTTATGGAATAGAAATAGAAACTGACTTCATGATTAGAACCGGGCACCAGATTTCAGTTGTTTACAGCACCACACTCTCAAGTGTTCCTAATGCTAGAACTGAGGTAGCACCAGGCAAGAGGAAAAACAGTTCTGGTTGTTGTCCTCTTTTTGGGGAAAGAACACAATCTCTACTCGTATCCTACGAAAACCTTCTGAAACCTCATATTCAATGAAAATTACCAGAAAATATAAACATATTTATAAGATCCTGCTAATAATACTATTTCTGATTTAGCGCTGTCCCAGGTTTTAGTTAAAATGAAAAGCCATATTTCTTTAATTACTTACCTAGGTAATGTGGTGGATGAAATGGCATAGGTTTATTAGTTGCTGAATAATATGCAACTGCTCTCTTAAATCGAGTAACTTTGTCATCTGTTCTAGACTAAAAAAAAAAACAAACAAACCAAACAACAACAAAAAAATCTGTCAGGAGCAAATCCAAGCGCATCATCTATAGGTCAGCACTGTACGGGAGAGTAGTTAACATATACTGTACCACATAAAGTATTAATGCCCATAGACCCTTGAGGACTAAAGCACTACTCCAGCACAAGAACTATGACATCAATACATGTAAGGATAAAGCCTGAAAATACCATCTTTGGGTATCACTGATTCTCAATGACAGTCCAAAAAGCCAGACTACAAAATCCCTTTTGTTATTGGGAATTTAAAAGCACTGAGGGTAAATGCAGTATTTTTACCTTCATGAAGTGTGGAAAGTGAAATTATGGTAGCTAAGACACTGCATATACCAAGAGATTCCTTTTATCAAGTGATGCAAAACACTGTTTTTAAAGAGTGTAATTCTTCCAACACAAATGTATAGCACAATTGGTTTAAAAAAACCCAACCAACCAAACAAAAAAACACAACAAACCAATACTTTAATTTCTACTTTACCTGTGAATGTTGAAAAACATCTTTTGCTATGGCATCCAAATCAGTGGTGTCCTGAATATTACGGACGTAGTCAGCTACAGCTTTGATCACTACGTCACAAGGTGGTAAAACTAACTGGTGAGCACGTACCTATGCAAACAAACATACAGGCCAGTATGAAATAACAGCATAGCCCAAGATATTTCAGTTACACAGCAGAGAATGAAACCTTTTATTTATTGAAAATATATTCAGCAGATCCCATCCTGCCACATTTAGTATTTTTAGGCCTTCCACCTTGTTTTTAAGGCTTAGCCTTCAATAATGAGTCCTCTGTTTTTCATCTGCGGTGTTGTTACTTATGCACATGTGAAACCTCCCTGCTATGTATGTATTGGATGGTTAAATATCAGCTCCAACAAGTAACAAGATCAACAAGGCTAGTTATTTTACTGCTTTCTAGCTGGATCTTTCCTCTAGTGCAAAATGCTTTATCTAATGTGGATATATCCATCATATATATATATGCATATATATACACACGTGTGCCAGAAAGTATTTCATTTTGACACAGTTTATATTCTGAATTCTGAAGCATTTCAGTATCAACATGGTTATAGGGCTGCTTACCCTTTTTGCAAACACAGAGGAAATTCTTATGATAATTCCATTGGTAAAATAGCTTCAAAATTCCAGCATTAAAATAATTAATGTTTCACCATCCAGTGACAGACGTGTCCGACCTCCCACATTCACCAATTATTTCAAATGGATGAGAAACATGCATTTAAATGCAGGCATTTCCTCAACTTCCCTCAAGCTTATGACCTGAACCCATACAAACCATAAGTCTGTCTACAAATCCATGGTACAGTCTACTCAAGATGTTAGGAAAATTATGAATTCCCACTGATTCACTGGTCACTGACTCAGGCCATGGGTTTGAAAATGTAAGAATCACTTTGGACTTTGTAGCAAAAGACCTCACTTTATATTAAGAAGAAAGAGCTGTAAGAACTTTATGGGATGATGTCGAAACTCCCTATAGACAAAGGTCCTGCTGCTCAGTGACCAGCAGCTACAGACGGATGTGCTGCACCAGAAGTTCTAGACTCAGCTCTTTAGCCTGATCACTTCTGGTGTCCACATGGAAAAAGGAGGGGAACTGAACAGTTCTGGAAACCAGAACTTCAATCTCAACGCTCAATATACTTCTCCTGAAAATAAACTTGAGGATTATTTAGGACATGCACTCCAAGACCTTACATGGTGTATAGAAACTTCAGGTCAAGCAACCATTGTGAACCACTGCAAAAACTAAAGCTGTGAGTGTTTGTCTGAAGAACTACTCAGCCACGGGCATTTTCTGCGCACACTCAGAGGGGCAGAAAACAGGTCTCCAACTACGTGTCCTAAATTTCCCTGAGGAATTTCTAAAAATTCTGTCTGGAATCTCTGTATGATTCTGGAGCACTGGATCCATGCCCACAGGGGCAACCAGGTTGTTGCTTTTAACATATTTTAATCTGCCGATTTCAAAAATTCAGTGACTCAAGACTCGAGAAATTATTATTGTTATTTAACAGTTCTATTTTTTAAGATATGAGGAAACATGAAAAATCTTCATGCTTGCATTCTATTCAGAGATATCATATTTAACTAGAAAATACTGCAATTCAGCCTTGTCAGAAATATTTATGCAAAATTATGATTAAGACTTCATTAGTTTTATCTTTGCAACTTGAAAATCTGTACCACGGCCCTTTTTTTATAGAGTCTGCCATATGTAATTATTTTCTTTCCTGCCCTTACTTGTTCCACTTACTATGCAAATTCTCAAGACTGTCATCTTTATGTTTAGACCATGGAATTTTTGCCCAGATTACAATTTTTATTATTTTCCTCTTCCTAATATCTGCCTTTTACAAATATCAAAATATTCATTCTATACCTGGTCATTCTCTACCAGAGATGAGCTACACATTTTAAGAGCCTAAATTAAGAACAGTCCTGTGTTAGTGCCATCAGTGGCATGGTAATTACTTCTATTTCAGTCAGTAAACTCTTAATTTTTTACTAGTGAGCTTTCTGAATATATACAATGCTAAATATAGCTCAGATTCGCATGTAAGCTTACACAAGTAAGTCACAGATATCAGTGAAGCAATTCTGCACCCAGTCTGCAAGCAGAAGCAATAGATTTTCTTCTCCCTAGTAATCCAAGTTGTTTTATGAACACCTACCATTTTATGTGGATGTGTAACAATTACACATCTCTAAAGCTGCTGAATCATAACATGGCTGTGTCACGTTAGATGATCTCTCTGCAGAGTTCCTTGGAGAAACCCTGTATTACTACCTAAGTGTTTCTGCAATCTCTGCTTGAAAATTCAGCGGATGCAAGATGGAAGCAATCTATGATCATTTTTACGTTCTCTCCAAAACGATAATATTTAATAAACTATTAGTGTCACGAGAAGAAATCACGGCACTCTAGCACTAGTATTCAGCTCAGACCTTAGAAACATGAAACTCAAGTGAGACTTAAAGGGCTTTTTACCATCCAGCCCAGATGTGAGAACACCCTCAAAACTAAAAATATCATGACCTACACACAAGCTAGAAATGAAAAGTGGAGAAATAAGATGTACTTTCCTGATACTAAAATAAAAATAATAAAAAAAAATTATTCATTTTAGAACTTTCCAGAAATCCAGTATTGTAGATTTTTTCTGAATCATAATGTTTCTAATACTCTGTACATGAAAATACTGGCTAAGTCTTAGCATTAGGTATGAGGAAAAAATAACAGCACAAGTTATAGAAAACCTGTTCAAACTTCTGCACACAAAGCATTTCAGAGCAATATCTGCCTCATAGATCATCAGTTTCTCATTATAAGAGATTTCTTCCTAGAAGCTTTTTTTTTTTTTTCCTTAACCTCTACAGTAGAATTTCAGAAAAGCAACAACATAAAAAAACAATTCCAGAAAAGCAAACTTGGAGGTGGATGACACACGTGGAGGTGACCAGGTTAGAAAGCACTAGTTGTAAAAGGACTACAGTTTCATGACAAAAACTGATAAAAATCACAAGAGACCTCTTCATGCAGTCTGAAAAGATTAAGAGGGGAAAGGAAATTAATTCTATTATAGGTAATTGTCAAAATGAGAGACAGAAAGCAACATTACAAGCCCAGAAGCTACAAGACAGAACTTTCTTAGTCTTGGCAAAATAAACTTGCAAAAATGCTTTATGGAAAGAGAACAGCCTCCCACATGTATAACTCAACTCCCTGGGATTGTCAGCATACTGCTGAAAGTACCTCAGCTACACCTGGGAGAAGCTTCCCAGTTCTAGGACAACTCCAGTTCCCAATGTCTCCAGGAAGTGAAGCCTTTGAAAACTAATCAACACAAGTACCAGCATTTACTGTCGTGCCTGCTGAAAACAGATAATCAGTTTAGTTTTATTTTCAAAGCATTAAAGAAGAGACCGCAAACATTCAGTTACTGTGAGGTGACACAAGGAACGTTTTTTTTTTTTACTTGGAAAGGGAAAAAGGCTGAAGATAGGAAGAATACTACAACAAACTGCCTAGGTTTAGGAAGGTGTTTTTTGCTTTGTTTTTGTTTTTTTTTTTTATGTTTTTGTCTAGTTATTTCTATTAGAGATCCCATCCAAACTGTTTGGCTCTTATCAGCTTTGAACGTTAAAAAAATTTCATCTTACAAGCTTGTAGTGCGTTTGATCTAACAACAAGCTTTGTGAAGAGGAAAGAAGTCCCACAGATGATTTAAAATCCTCTCAAACCAGCAAAACTCAGTTTATCCCTAAAGATTGGGTTATTCAGTTAGAAATTCCCTCTTCTCCCTCCATTCTGGCTGGAATCTGACCTCTTTCTACTTCTGCATGTCTTGATGGTAACAAGAATACACAGCATGGAGATCATTTGCTCACAATTTATACACATAGGACTCTGAGAAAACCAAATCTAAACAGAGGAACAAAACGATGGTAGAAAGAAAAGGGGAAAGCAGAAACACAAGCCAAATATGTGATACAGAGAGAGCTGGAGACAACAGGCACAACCACCCTGCACACTGCTACGCACTCACAGGCTGGGCTGCCCTCCAGAAAGCCCCAGACAAGCTAGAGGAATGAGACAACAGGAACCTTAAGAAATTCAGCAGCTATAAAAGCAAAGTCTTGCACCTGGGCAGGAATTAGTCCTGGAGACTCTGCAGGCTGGAGCTGTACCAAAAGGGACCTGCGGCTCTTGGAAGACAGCAAACTGGACATGAGCCACTTGGGTGCCCTGGCAGCAGAGGCGTGCTGCACCCTGGGCTGTATGGGAGCATAGCCAGCAGATTGAGGGATCTTGCTCCTCAGTGCTCATTAGATCACCTCTAGAACACTGCATTCAGTTTTGGGCTCAAGCCAAATGTCAGAAAAGTTGAGCTTGTTCTGCAGAAGGCCACCAAGATGGTTCAGGCATTGGAGCACTTATTCTATAAGAAGAGACTGAGGTAATGGGGCTTGTTCAGCCTGGCAAAGACAAGGCTTTGAAGATAGCTATAATAGCAGCCTTGCAATGGCTATGAAAAGGTGATCAAGCACATGGAGCCAAGCTCTTCACAGTGGTACACTGTGGAAGAATAAAGACAACACACATAGCCCAAAACAAGATGGGTTCAGACTGCATGCAACACAAAACATCTTTACCACTGTCAAACTACAGACCAGGCTGCCCAGACAGGTTGAGCAGTCCTTGGAGACCTTGGAGACTTTCAAGACTAGTCTAGGCTAAGCTCTAAGCAACCTGTTCTGATCTCAGGCTGACAATGCTTTCAGTAGGAGGTAGGACTAGATGACTTCTTAAGGTCTTTTCTAACCTGCATGGTACTACGATGACCCTTAGTATCAATAAAACCCCAACCAGACATACACTTACTTTATCTTAAGAGTACCAGCTTTATTATCTGAGCAGCAGCAAATTACCTAAGCACCCACTTGGCACAGTAGCCTCCCTCTGTCAGACACCCTATGAAGTCAAAAGAGAAAGTCAGGAATTTCCTAGAGCAATTCAGAGAAGAAGCCTAACCTGCATATTTTGGATTGCCTTCTGGAAGCATCTCTGTTTGCCTCTCTGAAGTGAAACAACTACGGAGATTAGGTTTCCCTGCGCACTCTTCTTTTTCAGAAAGGGAGATTGCATTGAGACTTGTTTCTAAGGTTACCTTGTGAATAGAGTCAGCACTTCTTTAGTGGTTATGCTCCCAGATAGGTATTAATTCATCCAAGAGATAAGAAACTGCTCTCCTAATATCATTCTGATGGCATTAAACATTGATCTTGAAGGTCCATACTGTAACAAGCTGACCCAGAATAAGAACCAAGTTGTCTTTGTCTTAAAAGATAAATCCCAAAGCACACCAATAAACAGTATTATAATGCTGGTTTCCAAACAAAGCCTAGCGGTGAAATTATTTCTCAGGAAGTCTATCAACTCCTTCTTTGTTTCAGCTTCTGATTCAGATGGTCATTTCAGTGAACTCTGCTCTCAGTCAGGTAACAGGAGGCAAGCACAGTTCTACATATGCATTAGATGCTTACTTGGGGACACTTACAGAGACAAGATGCCAACTCAGAAGAGCCTGCAGTGCAAGGCTTTGATTCTTTTTCCCTTTTGCAGCAATAGTAATTCACATCTCTTATTTATGGAGCTCTTAGTTTTATTGAGCTGCTGGTCATTGTTGGTGTCCTCTAAAAGGCATGGCTTTTTATCCAGTATGTAAAGATGTTCTCCTGACTGTGAAGTTTATTTCCTGCTAGATGTGAAATACAGTTTCCATTTCCCTTCCTTTTTCCTATTTCTACTCTGCTATTCCTAGATAAATGCACCAACGTCATGTCCCTCTTTAAAACAAGAGGCACAGGTTCCTCAGTTTTACTACTTTTCACCTCACTATGGTGACACCTGAGCAGGCATGCCTATTTTCTAACAGCAAAGACTGGCAGTTTCTTTTCAAAGTCACACCTCTTAATTGGTGAACCAGCAAAGCTTCTCTCTTAGGAAGAGTAATCATTTTGCTAAATGGCAATAAAAGAGTAAGACAGAATGCAAAATAAAATGTACATTATTAACTGTCATGGTTCTCACTGAAAAGCAATAAAACAAGGCATTGGAAACTGAATGTCAGCTTTGATGTTCAAGACTATACTGTCATAGATACGAGAGATTAAAATCTTTACACAGTAAGAAGTTTTCTAAATCCTGAGTTGAATGAGGTGTGGAGTTAGAGCCTTTGGTTCTCAAATACGGAGAAATTTCCAGTTTCCATGACAGCTTGCACTTTTTCTAACTGTTCTGAAACAACTACTGGCTATTAAGCTTGTGGTTAATATAAACATATGAATGATTAAAAAAAACTAAAAGAAATGCTTCTTTCTGTATGTGTACAATTAAGAGATCTCTACAGAGAAAGCTGTAATGACATGATTGTCAAATTGAATTAATGAGCTATTGGAACAAACTATAATTTCAAAGCATGAGCCCTGATGAAACTGAAGCTAAAAAACAACAAACCACCAGAAACCTAAGTTGTCCCATGGCTAGTAGCTAATGAAGACTGTTTTCCTGTAGACTCATGTCCTTTTTGCTTTTGCCCTTCTTCCTTCTCTCCCTTTGATATCATTATCAGCCAGGAGACAGAAATGCCATGGTTAGTTTGGGGCTATATACTTAACAACTGCCCAGCAAGCTGCTGTGGAAGCAACACATCATGTGTTGTGCCAGCCTTTTCCCGCACTAGGGGCACTAATTTGGGTCTTTTTCACTGATAACAGTGTATCAGTTTTCACAGAGCCCGTAACAGCCGAATGGGAACTGCTTTCAAATCTGATTAACATTGGCCAACAGATTAAATGCAGGGAGGGCTGCCGAAAACAGCCCAGTGACATTCTAAGGAAAGAAATTTCGTTTCCTTCGGATGCCAGCTACAAAGCCCAATTGGTGTGTCCACTGAAAATGTAAATCTAGAAGCAAAGATAACAAACAGGTATCTGAATTTCATTCTAGTCAGCTAATTCAGTATATATTTAGAGGGCTTTTCAGAAGGTCTAGGTGTCTGAAGTCATATTCCTAACTGGCTGTAAAACAACTGAGAAGTATTCTGAGCATCAGAAAGTTTATCAACCACTTTGACAGAAGTCTTACATTTTAACCTTTTCAGCAAAAAAATTAAAATGCAGCCACACTCTTTCAAAGTCTTCCTTTTTTTCCACCTCAAGTTTTACAAGGTAGTAGCAAACGTGCATGCCTATTTTGTTTTGCCACAATGTGCTGACACTTACCTTTCTAAGCACAGGAGCGGCAGCAGAACAGGGGATGAACATAACATCAAATTGTCACAGCTTTTCACTAAGCAATGCACATGCAAGCCTTAAAAACCCTGCTGAAAATCTTGAATCTGTTTCTGAAATCTACCTTCAGCAAAAAAAGTTACAATTTTTCAATGCTTAATAAACTTTTGAACAGAAGGGGAAAAATACCACCTATTTTTGTTGTAGCTATAAACAAAACAGTCTCACAGAATTTAGAAAAAGCAAATTGATTTCCTGCATGGTACACCTTAGGAGAAAGGGAAAGAGATATGTCTGTTGTGACAGCGAGAAAGGTCACTATTATCCCATTCTCTGATGTGCCCGGTGTCACTTTTATAGCTGTTTACTTGGCAGATGCACAAAGCAGGTGTGATGAAGCAGCAGAACATGACATACTGTAAACTAAGAGCATTAGACACAAGTTACTTGAGTTACTTGTCTCCAAAAAAAAAAAAATAAAAAAAATCTACTGAAGGCCACCACAGCTTTCCTGTGCAACCTATTCTCTAGCATATTTATACTTTAAGAAGTACAGAAAACTGCTACGCACAAAACTCAGATTGGTAGAAAATAAAACAAGATAGTAGGAAGATAATTAATTTTGACAGCTGAAAAACATGACTAAAAAAAAAATTCTCTTAAAAAAATAAGAGTAGAAGCTACATTCTCAAAGCCAAACCACACTGTAGCTATGTAGCTACATGGCTCCTGTAGCTGAAGGCACAGAGGGGGATCACAAAGGCTAAGTTTGGCCTTGTGAGGATAATCGCTCCAGGTATCCTCTGCAGTCAACAGCGTGACTAAGACACCAGAGAGTGACTGAGAACAAGAGCCTTGCATAGCTGCTGCGAATCAACCTATCACACTGCTCTGATTAACCATTACGACTGATTTTAGCTTAATGGCCTGTAGTTGTGTTTGTACCTTAAGTGAAGCTAGTGGATGTTCTGGACCAAGTAAACTCCAATGAAAGGAAGCCAAATCTTCATCAGGTAGAATATGATTACCTAAAACATAATGCAGAACTATTTAAGTACACTATAAAACACTACAAAACACTACATACTATTTCTACATGCAGCAAAACAAACTTGCAACCAGTACTTAATTCCCAGTCAATAGGATTAACAAAGAGAGATTAAACTTGCAGGTATCTTTTTGTTACTCCACAAAAAAAATAATCTAATTAGCATGCCGCCAATGCAGCAAGATACACTTCCCTCTGTTTGAGGAGCACTCTTCCATGAAACCCAACTCACAGAAGCAACAGGGCCAGTCACAACTCATGGTGTCAGCCTCAACCTGGCATGTCCCCTATTAGGGGATCCACAACAGGATTCATGATGCAGGTGAACCAGCGTAAGACCACACTTTGTTGCTCTCCAACACAAGCTGGTAAGCCTTTCCTGCCCCCCAGCACATGCCATGACAGATCCACCTCTGAGCTGCCTCTGGAATCTGTGCTCTGCTCCATCCTGTAGCATGGGCCAAGCAGCAAGCCACCAGGCAGACTTAACTAACCCTGAGGAATGCAGGCAGCTCCAGTGAGACTTAGCAGGTTCCCAATTCCTGAAGTTTCTTTGCTGACCTGACCAGGTCAGCCAGGATCCTGGGCTGGCAATGTCAAAGTAATTAGGAAATTCTATTGTGGTTTCAATGAATAGAGATAGTGGCTATATTTACCAAGCTGTTCTTACCAAATGAAAGATCACTTCAATTGATTTGTTTGGGTTTGGTGGTTTTGTTGTTTGTTTTTTTTTTTGTTTGGTTGGTTTTTGTTTCATTTTGCTTTGGCTTCTTTTTCCCCACAAAACACATTACACTCCGAAAATAAAAAAGCAAACAGTAAAAAAATCTAATAGTAATTATTTCAAACATTTGAATTAATCAGGGACTAACTAATCAACCACCGACAGGGTTCTCTGTCCATGGATCTTAGCAGTGAATACATACTTCTCATAGCTGTATGTTAACATATTTACAGCTTTTCTGAAATTTCAGTTTGGACAACACCTTGAACCCTCACCTACTCAAACTCTTTGAATATGATAAAAATTGTATACTTCAATATTTTGCTTGTGAAATATTTTAGTTTGCTTTTAATGCTCGTTAACATGTGAAAACCCAGAAAGCTGTTCATTGCCTGGCAACTGGAAGATGGCCTCTTAGAGAGGAAAAGTCTTCATGTCCAATCAATACTTCAGCTACTGCTGAGATTTCCAGCCAGGAGACATTATAATCTTTATTCATTAGGAACTAAACTTTAAACTCACATTAGAATGATTCAACAAGTTGGTATATAACAGCCACATTCTTTCTAATATAATCAAGGTAGGATTAGACAGCCTTTATAATGCAGGTCTGAAGAAATCAACCACAGCCAGACCACGAGGCAGTTTTGTGATAACTAACAGTAACTCCTGCAGATGCTAAGATTACCTTTTAAAATAGTCAGACCTTCTCTCCCTTTCACCAAAAACCTCAATCTTGTTTGGTCTCCATCTGTCATTTCAGTTAATTCCATTCCCTTGAACACACACATAAGAGAGTCTAACCATTTGATCAATTCTCACCACATACTGAATTACAGAATTTAGGATGCTGAAGTGCAGCAGTGTCTTCTGCAGTTCAAATAAGAAGTGATGCTTCTACTTACCTTATGTAGTTATAAAATTTTATTGAGAAACAGAATGAGTCTACATAACTAAACATGTTACAAAGTTCTGTCACAGTGGGAAAGAGATCAACGTTACATAAGCAACCTCTATTTCTTGACCTGGCTGAACAACCTCAACATATATTGATTTTTTCCCATTTTAATGGCTTATTATAGTGTATGCCTTAGGTTTTTTTAAAGCAATTAGATACTAATTGAAACCATTGCCCTTTCTAAAGGGTTCACTGAATTACAGTCCTATACCTCACACTGTGTTTGTTTTTCTACTGCTGAAGCTTGGTTTGGTTATTTTGGGGTTGGTTTGTTTGTTCTTTTTATTTTTGGGGTTTTTTTTGTTTGTTTGTTTTATTTGTGTGTTTGTTTTTTCAAATCATTCACATATTGAAGTTAAAATGTACAAAAGAAGCGAAATAACTCCCTGTTTACATGAACAGAAATTGGAATAGAAGTTTTTAAGAGCACACTCTCAAAGGACAAAGTATTTTGGTCACATTCTAACAACTCCTAACAAGGCTACTCCTTCTATTACAGAGCTAGAACTACAAACCCCTTCAGCATTAAAAGCTGTAAGAAAGAAAAAAGTATAAAACAAGCAAACCAAGCACAGTGCATACATAACCTTCTCAGAAAGTCATCTTTAAAAATTTGCCTAGTTGGTAGTAAGAAAAATAATTTGCTGGAATATTTCAATAGAGACTTTTTCCCTGAAAATAACTCGATCCCAAATAATTTGTCATTGAAAACATTTTTAAATTGACCAGTTAGGTGTCGTTCCTCAGGCTCTTCCAACTGCTGAATGTTTGGCTCAATCATTCAAGTTTTTTTTCTCTTTTCAGCATCCACAAATTGACCCTTGAAGTTAATGACAGGAGAGTATCTGTAAACAAAGAAGTCTGAGTTTTCCATATACAGGGAAACAGATTTGCAGACCTAGAGCTGAATACTGATACAGCTATTGTAATAGATTTGGCTTTCTGTAAACATTAAACCAGCAGCTTAACTGCACTTATTTCAGAATATGCTAATTTATTCCTAAACAAAGTACTACCACGAGCAGTTACACTGATGTACCCAGAACAGAAAAGTAATGTAACCAATTCATAGGCCTTCCTGTATAATCAAGAGCTCACTTATTCTTTCCCATTGTGATTTTCTTTATTCTAATTATCAGGCTCAAAAGAGACCGTAGGAACAAGAACATATTACCTGTGAAGCCAGACACACCCTCAGACAGTCCGTAAAAACATAAAAATTTTGATCTGAATGAGCTACCTTGCTTTAAACATATGCCACACTACACACAACTATGTACCTATATGCATTTAGTATTTTACTTTAAAGAAGGAATTTACTATATTCCTAAGGTTGAAAATGTTCAAAAACTGACTTTATATCAAACAGTATCTGTGTGTTTTAAGCTCATGTAATCATTGTTTATATCAACAAATACCTAGACTTCTTAGTATTCACTAATATATATATATAAAAAAATATCCTTATCACAAGACAATCTCTGAAGTACCTTCTGTTCTAACCCTGACTTCCATAAATTTTATTCTACTTAGACTGGATACCTACACATAAGGAATGAAAAAGAATACACAAAACTGCACTTATAGCTGAACTGTGTGGTTCTTTTTTTAACCTTTGTACCAATTTGGGAAAACAAAGTATCTCTCTAGTAATCCTGTAAAATGACTTCAAGTTTCTTTCTCCTAAGAATAAGCTGAAAAATATCTTGTTGTGTAAGATATCAAGAGAGAAAAATACTCAAGCACTTCTTGCATAAAACTGCAAAACATTCAGAAACTTCACCAGAATATTTTTCCTCTACTGTTTCATAAAACCAAGCAATGCCTCAGCTGGCCATGCAGCTGTAATTCTGGGACAAGTTAAAATCATGTCATTCCCATGTACTTCACATTAATTCCATAAAGCATATCTGCAACTATGAAACTGCTTTTCAAGCAGTAATTCTTACTCACTCAACTGGCATGCGACAACTTATTTATAGCCTCTAAAACAAAGCCTAGCAATAGTAGTCTGTCATGCAATTTACATAAGAGTTTTTGATTTAAATTGCAGCTTAGCCAATGATCTGCCATTCTTCTGTACAGCCACGCAGGCAGGTATATAGAATACATACACCAACAAAGAGCAGCTTCAACTAGTCAAATACTTGTGGCTTTCTACTGCAAGATGCATTGGTTCTTCTCTTCTTAACATGAAAGGTACTTGCCTGGACTAGAAACAATATTAAAGACTAATACTATTTCAGTATGCTAAAGCCTCTCTCATTCACAGCTTTTGTATGAGAAGTTTTTATTCTTCTAGAATGCACCCATACTAAAACACAGTCACTGAGAGCATAAAAAGAAAATCCAGTTTTTTTCCTCAATAGGACAAGATCAAGAACATGACTGCCCTGTGCTTATATATCCAAAAAGAAGTTAGAATTCTGTTCTAAAAAGTCAACCTTATTAGTATTTAATTCACTCCTCCACCCCAGAAGCACAGCTATTGTCTACCATCACTGTGTTAAAATTGTCCTGTATAAGCAGAGATGCCAACTGAAGTCCTTCTCACCTATGCTCCTTAAAGATACACCACCATTTAGCATTAGAAGAGAGAGCGCTATGAAACTATCCAAACAAAACTAATGGAATGGTAAGATACTGATCGCCTGTGCTTTCAGAAATGGGGAGCTTCACTCAATTTGTATAGTATATCTCCAGTGCAGGTGACGTGCTGTCATATTTGTCCAATACTCATTTCTGAGAAAAAAAAACAAAACAAACATCCCTGCAATCCAAACAGCTTCACTTCATAGATGTTATGTTTAGGTAGAATACAAAATTTTGCCTTGCAGAATTCTTAGTTTCTTCTCTTGTTTCTAAACGTCAATTTGCAGCACTCACAGGTGTCTCTCTACAAATTCACCATGTCTGGCCTCATAAAAATGCATCCAGCCCACCTCAAGTGTTTTAGGAATGTCTGGAACAAAGGGATATCTTTCCCTAGATGCTTTGTCAAATTATACATACAGATTTTAAACCAGGCAATACAAACGGAAATCATACTCTGACCAGCAGCACCGAGTTCTTTTATTACTTCACTTACCTAAAAGAGCAGCAAAAATAGGAAAGCGATTTGGATTCAGGTCCAGTTGCTTGGCAACTTCATGCATTAGGTATTGGCTTGTTGTGAGACTTTTCCCATTACGGCTCAGTTTTAGGGCATGGGCACTGAAATAGTAAGGGATGTTGCACAATGCATAATCGGAGTCATATGCAACCAAACCATGGAAACCTTTTTCTCGGCAGAAAGCAATTACTTCTTGATGATGATCCTCAATGCTCTGTGCAACCTGTAGTGGAAGAGAGAGTAATTAGCTGCAGTGTTAAATTGCAGTACCAATTTATCGCAGGTATTATGATATATTGGGTCTTTCTGAAGCTATGCAAGGGCATTTGAAAACACTTGAAGTATATTTAAAATAATTACAAATATCCAATGACACCGCACATATATACAAGATGTAAGAACACTCAATACAAAGATACAAGAACACAATACAAAGTTCTGGAAGTGCCATTATATATTACTGAACTCATCTGAAGGAGCTGTTTATTAACAGAAATACTCTAAACATATTACTATACTGATGTTGGTATTAAGTCATGGGAAAAAATCTTAAGGCTGTGGATACTTAAGCAGTTCAGCAAGCCAAGATGCCCCCTTAAAAAGCAATCATATGATCACTTAAAATACTGCAGCTCAGGTTTAAAAGAAACAAACATAACCCTACATGAACAGAAGTAACTTTCTTGCCCCTTCAAATATCCACCTAGTTGTGTTAAGCCAATTTTTTTGCCAATTTTTTTTCTCTTTCCTCTTTTAGCCTATTCATTTATGCATAGCTGTCTCTAATGGTGCAAACTGCTTCAAGTTTATAGCCCAAACTTCACCTCTCAACTCCCATTGCATAGCAAAGCACGTATTTTACGCAAATAAATTACTTCAACAGACATGTTGTGCGGGGGAGACATGGGGCAATTCCTAACATTGGAAATATAAAAGCAACCTTTTCTTATCAAATCCAAGAATTCGCAAGGTGACAGGTAAGGACCTACAGAGTCCTGCATTTCTACACGTCGTCAGGAACCATTATAACTACAGTTTGCATACAAGCACACATCTTTTGATGTCTAATGTTTTTACTATCTACTACTTAATAAACACTCAGAAGTTGGGTGTTGGTATAACCTACCCTCACCAAATATTCCATGTTAACAACAATGTAGACAGCAAGCTATCCCAAAATAGACTACAACAGAACTCTTAGCTTCAGTCTCCACAGCACGCATGAATTACTACAGCATTGGTGCCAGTGATGCTATTTATTTCCTCTGCAGCCGAAGCCCTGCAGAACGTGAGCCAGAGTCCTACACATCCACAGCTTGCCTCAATGGTCCTGTAGTCATCTACCTCTGCAAAGTTTTTGTTCAACAGCTAGTCTGTAGTGACTCTTCCTTTTCTACTCATGTCTTACACTTTCTGAGCCTGAATCGCAGTCTTCCCAGGAGGTATGTTAAATTTTGCCTTTCCCATGTAGCTTTCAAGCAAAATCCTGAGCAGTGCAACAGCCAGCACCTTACTCTGGAGATATTCCTATAATCAGTAACCAGGTCACCAAGTGCTCTCTACTCCTAATGCTACTACCTTGTATTCTTAACAAAAAAGTTATTTCTTCAGAAATATACCTGACAGGCTGTATCAGACTGGTTTAGAAATTTACTTTTGTTACTAAGAAAAATGAGCACATTAATTTTTCTAACAATTATACTGTCACCTGTGCCTGCTCTACACAGAATTGGAAAAGTCTGTAAACACCTTTGAAGAAATTTAGATGTTGGACTTACTAACTCAAGGAGGGCAATTTAAGCTTCACCACATCCCCCTCCCCCAGTATTAGGAAAATACCTCAGATTTTTTTATTAAGGGTAGATAAATTTCAATTATGTACATACATCTAAAACCTTTGTATGCAGACAACCACAGATCATCAATAAAATAGAAAGAACTATTTTTGCAGCACTAGATGTGACATGGGTGTGCACATAACACAAGAGGAAACTTGGTGAGAGGTCTGCTCTGAACTCCCCTAAACTATTTTTTCTACCTCCACAGCCTCCAGTTCTCTCTCTCTCCCCATTTTATAGACCTATCTGGCACAGCAAGCTACAAGCATGAAGCTGCAGTATGTTTGGGTAATGCTGAAATCCATGGTCAAATAATTGAACTGTCACAGGGAAAAAAGCTGTATTTACCACGATACGGTTAACCTACAACATAAAACTCTTAACAAGTTGAAAGTTGGAGAAATTGCTTACAGCTCTCACAAAAGGAGAGAGTCCAAGGATGCAACTATACCCGGACAACTCGCACACTTCAAAATCAACCCAGGGAGGGGGAGCATGGGGGAAATCACATCCAGAAGTTTGGAATCATTTTCAAGTGTAAATCTTGTGTAAACCTTAATGATGCTGGATCAGAAAGAGAATCCTGTCTGAGTAAATGTGCACACTTAGATACTGAGAACAAAACAAAGTCTCACCAAAATAATAAAGATGTTAAGATCTCTACTGCTTAAATATTTCCTTTTTAGCAAACCTGCTTTGAATAGAAGAATTATTCCCCTCTCCCCGAAACAGAAAAATACCACGTCACAATTAAGGTAAGTACCATTATAACTTGGAGGAACCTGTTCTTTTTACATCCCACTGAAACCATCTGCAAGTGATTTATAATTGTTCTGTGTGGAAGACATTACTCTTTTTCTCCTTTCTAATTACCAAAATAGATTAAATTCATAGCCAGTTCCTAGTTTTGCACAGAAGCCTTCTACTCAACTCAAATGTTTCCTGAATATATGATAATCAGTTTCATATTTAAAGTTAATCAGTATTCTCAAATGCAGTATCTCAAAACAAAGTGAGAAAACACTAGAATTTGGCAACTGTCTTATGCATATGTAAATTTAAAAAATCACACATACATGCAAATAAAAATCACAGCTTCAAGATGCACTTGCTCTTTGCCCACCAGGAGGGCTACTAAAAAGTGAGCATGAGGGAGAACATGGATAAAACTGAAGTAAGGTTCAGAGAAAGAAAGATATATGTAATAAAGGAGATTTAGAAAGATAAGCAATTGTGAAGGAAAAGAAAAAAAGGCAGAAAAGGTATGTGACTTATGTATCTTTGTATTTAAGTGTCTTAATCAGTATCTTTGATGTGTATTATGCATGTTACCATGATAAGCATACAATATACTTCCTAACCTGAAAATGAATCAATCAAAACCAGAGCTACCCAGTTTCTCAACAGCAGTACAAATGAAGCATCAAACCAGAACTGCTGATACCCCTGCCATCCCCAGGAGAGCTGACCAGTTCGGAGAGACAGTGCAGGCCAGACATGCACAGTGGTGGCTCAGAGATATAGATGTTCCTCACAGCAACAAACTCCCACACTCACACAAGTTTTGGTGATCAGCACTTGCCAACTCCGAGTGCTGAACTAAAGCAGACAAATATCCATCTATCAAATATTATTAAAATTAGTGGGGAGGAGGAAAGGTACGACGTTTGGTGATTTTTTTTTGCACATACACACAGCCCCTCTGTTTTGGTTGGGGCTTTTTTGTGGGTTTTTCTTTTTTCATTAATAGAAAAGGAACTCGGTATAACATGGCGTCTCATTCCTAAAACTGTTTCCAGAGATTAAGAGCAAGGCCTATTAGTGAGAAACCATAAAGCAGCTAATGCTGAAGCTAAGCTTGAAAATAAACAAAGTGCTACAGGTGACCTGTTGTCACTGTTGTCTAAGGTACCTTGACAGAAATGAAGCAGGTCTGAGACAGAATGCATTCAAAAGACTAACAACCAGTTCAATGTGCCACAAGACTATTACAAATACCAAACTCCTATCAATATCAAAACAGCTGCCTCCTATTGTCTACAATGCATTTCAATATTGCATCAAAGTGTCCAGGTTAACAAAAAAATAAAACAAACAAAAATCTTATTTTACGACATTCATTGCTTTGACTAATGATCTCTAAGTCTCAATAACAAGTTAAGGAAGATTTATAATGTACCCACAACTAGATGAAGGTAAATACCTTCACTGCATGGTCGCTATAACTTTTTTGCTTAAAGAATAAAATTATTTCCCAGCTAGCGAAAATAAAATAATTTTAAAAAACCCCACACACCTCATTTGAGACAATATTTTTGCTATCATTCATACCCCAAAACACATACACAATTTCGCTTCTATGCTGGACTAGGAAAACACGTAACTACAGCAGACACATCACAACCTCTTCATTTTAACCAAGCCCAAGACATCACATCCGGCAGAGCCTGACGCACCCTGCAAGAAGAGTTTCGCCTCTGCTTCCAGTTCCACACATGCTTCAGCCAGTGCGGTGACGCGGGCTGCGCTGGGCCCTGGCCCAGCAATCCCCACCGCGACGGGGATTGGCCTGCTGGGGCTGCTGGCCTGGTGGCGAGGGCCACCGCAGAGTGGGACTTCCACCGCCGACCAGGCTGATCGCCCACCACCTGCCTGCGGTGGCTTCGCACCAGCCTAGAGAGCAGGGAGCTTAAGGGAACATACTCGTCCAAGGAGGGCTCCAGCCGAGCGAGTAGGGCGCTAAGAGGGAGCAACAGCAACTCTCGCCCTGCTGGCAGAACTAGGAGAAACTTCACCCAAAGTCATCGACTCCAGGAAGGCAACCTGGCCAGAATTTTTCAAATTCTCCAAACGGGCCGTACAAAAGCCAGATAATGTTAAGCTGCTGCTAGCGATCAAGAGTGCAGCTCTGAAGGTTAAATAGTATTTTTGTACATGCAAAAGTAATTTACACTAATAAAGCCCACGAGTGTGCACTTCCCTCCCGCTGCTCTTCTCTCCTTAGGGGGAAAGCGAGCAAGCAACTCTTAAAATTGCAGCTTCATGCCAAGGCTTGTTTTTCTAGCACCTTGTGTTTCTATACAGAATCGCTGGCCTTAACAGAAACCATCGTCAATCACGAATGCTGTACAGAGAGATGCAACTCTGCAACCTTTGAAATCACGGCCTTGGTGTCAGGGCAAGATCACCATGGAGCTCAGCTCCCACTTGAAGTGCTGTTTGTGTTATGAGAAAACAGAGGCTGCACCTTAAAATAAGAAGTTTAAATGAAGAACTGTCAGATCGGAGCTCCTGACTGCACAAACGGTAACGGCAAACAGTTCCAGAGTAAGAAAAGAATTATTTCTACACTTGATTAAAAGCCCATCAATACATTTGGGGATACCAAGCAAAACCCTCACCTTCACCCTGTATTTCAGAGCAAGCGATTTCCCCTTCAGCGCAAGTTTAAACACCTCGCCTCAGTAGGGAACTTGTTGCAGATCCACCGTGCGCGATAACTAAACTAATTTCTTTTTTTCTTTCGTCTTAATAATTAATTAGATTACGATGCTTTCAGCCAGCCGCTCTCACCTGCGGTACCAAAGTCCCAGCTTTGCCACTCTCCCGGGCAGAGGGGGGGGGGGGCCTGGGCAAGAAGGGACATTTTGAGTCAACGGAGCAGCGGCCCCGAAAGAACATGGAGGCAAAAACCTCTCTGCTGCTGGGCCTGGCTTCACAGCCAAGGGAATCCGGGAGGCCTTGGGCGCTGCCGGTCGCCCCGCCGCCCCGAGGAGGCCAGAGGCCTGCTCGGAGCGGCCGGCAGCGCCGTATAAATAGAAAAATCCCCCGGGGATTGAGGCCGCCGAAAGTTGGGCCGCCCCCGCGGGCCTCGACGACATTTTGAGGCGCTTGAGGGGAGAGGCAGCGTGCCCCCCGCTCCTCCCCTCCCCTGCTGGCCCGGGCACTGGCAAGGCCCAGGGCAGCCCCCGCTGCCATCTTAGAGCGACGGCGTCGGTGGAGGGGAGCGGCGGGGGCGCAAGAGAGCAGCGGGGAGGGGGCGCTGGTGTCCCCGAGGGGGTC
>JANHFX010017764.1:0-109014 GCA_027560015.1 Chloroceryle amazona | reverse complement strand
TATTTATTTTTTATATTTATATACATGTTTATATGTATATAATTAATTTTATCACCAGGTGGCAGAATTGCAAGAGGTAGTTGAAAAGTTGAGGAGTATCAGGGAGGCCAAACGGGAGATAGACTGGTGGAGCCAAGATCTGCCCTCCTTGAAACAGAAATGGGGGCACCAATCCAAAAGTGCTCAGGATCAGAGGACCACTGCATCCTGCCCCAGTCAGACCAGAGGCAGTAACCTGGATGAGGTTCTCAACAATGTTTTTGCCTTGATCTGAACCAACAGCCTCTCTGAAGAAGTTCTTTACTATGAGGGTAGAGGAACAGGTTGCCCAGGGTGATGGTGGAGATCCCATCCCTGGAGATATTCCAAGTCAGGTTTGATGAAGCTCTGAGAAACCTGATCTACTTGAGGATGTGTCCGCTTACTGCAGTGAGGTTGGACTAGATCACCTTTAAAGGTCCCTTCCAACCCAAGGCTTTCTATGATTCTATGATTTATTTAGTTGTAAATTTATTTTTCCATACTGCCTAGCTGAATGAGATGAACTTTATACATGGTCCTTTTTGATATTTATGTCATGAGATTACTCTCAAGAGAAGCAACAAAAAGAAATTACAAGGACACATCTCTATGACGCCTGCAGATCAGATGACCTTTGTTCTCAACTTTCTAATTTTCTTGTGGCATTCTTTGTTTAAAACAATGGTTGTGGTTTGGTTTGTTTTCTTAGTAAGTTATCACATTCTGTGCGTAAGAATTCGTATTATTCTCTGGTTTTAATTAGTTTACCCACTAAGAAAATAAAGTGTTTCAGTGTGTACACAGAGAAGCAGTGAATGAAAAATGGATACCCATGGAGAATTCCTAGCAAAAAGTTTACATTTATTTTATGTAAACGTCGTGGCCAGTTTTTAATTCTTGCAGTGTTTAGTTCATAGTCATGGTTATGTGCAGATTTTCTTGAAACTGTTAGCAGTGATAATCTAATTTTCAGAAAATGGTTGTCAGCATTATGAAGTGTAATTAGTCCATCTTTCCATGCATCTGTATACAATTCCAGCTAATATGGCTATCCTAGTTATGAAATGTGGCCAGATATTTATAAAGCCATCAGTCTAAATGTGAATATCTTATCCAGCTTGCACACTACTCTCTGGCTAGTGTCTTGGAAACATGTCTGTGTTTAGTGATATTTTAGAATAAGCCATCATTCATGGACCACTACTCTATTTCCTTTTTACCTCTTCCTATGACCTCTGCTCCATGAAACTACTGAAATTTTCATATTGCTTTTTCTATGTTACTTTAGACCCCTGTTCTCTATGATAATTTTCATGATCCTATCTGTTGATACTATTGACCAACCCCCACTTCTGATGCCCATTGACATCCTACATTGCTTCCTTCAGTATTACTCATTCCTCATGGAAGACCCTTCCACATTCTTACTTGTGTTGTCCTCTCTGCTGGTCAGCAGTGGGAAGCTATTACGGTAGGTTTAGTTATTACACCTTCAGTTCCTAACTTTGTAAACATCTCCAGGAGTGGTAACTCTTCCTCATGTTCAGTTCATACCATCTTTCCCTTTGCTGTCTTTTCTGTTCTCTAATCGTGCCCAAGACAAATTTGTATCATGTTCTCCTCACTTTCACAAGTTAAAACTTTGTGTTGCTTACATTGAATCTCTCATGTCTATGTTCTCCAGAATGTTCTGAATAATATGCACACTCACAAGCTTCTTCAGGAGTCTACTATCTCCAGTTAGCTGTTTGTATGCCCTTGGTTTGGAGCCTGTGCTCTTGGCTGTGCACTCCTAAGCACAAGCTGAAATGTTGTTTGACCCTCTCTAATCATTTGGAACAAAGTCCCTTTGACCAGGAATATCTGACAAGGTTTAAACTCATTGTCTGTCTTGACAGACATGCCTCTCAGGAAAGCAAGGAATGAAGGGGCTACAGGCTTCAGCTCAGGTCTAGGAAAGGGTGAATGATGTCATCTCTAACAGCCTGTGAAAAATGAGGAAGAATTATTGTTTTCTTCAGGGAAACTTAAGGACGTACTCTCCTATTCATGCACATGTTTTCCTTCACTCCCAAGTTTCCAACAGAAGTGACTCATAAGTACAAATTCAGAAGTTTCAAGGACGCAAATTCCAAGTCCACGTATGTCACTTAAACTCTGGGAAAGATGGTGAAGCCCAAGAGCTAACTGTTGCCTCTCTTATATCAAATTCAGAGGTATTTATTTTCCCCCCAACTATTCCTCTGGGTCTTTCAGAAGTGGCAAGAGTAATATTTCTAACTTTGCATATAGTACTGTTAAATACAACAAACTACTTCACTAGTTAATAGTGTAAGAGTTTGCAAAAATTTAGTCTATTAGGAATAAGACACATCAGCTAACTTCAGCTGGCTTATTGCTTTTCAGACTAGATAATTGAGTGTTTGTTTTCTTAAGCTTATAATTCAATTAGTGTTATGATTAAGGTTATTAAGTTTAGGTGTGAAAAAAATCAACACTGCTGATAGAGCATTAGGCATTTATTTTATAGGCTGTTAACAGAAGGGGGGAATAGTGAAATAAAAATGTAATGCAGTAAAAAACTATTAATAAGTAAAAATAGTGATACTTTGCAATTTAAGCTCTTTGTCTTCTCTGATTTGGTCAGTTCATTATATAGGCTTATATCTTTTGTATGATAATGGCCTAATCCTGAGAACTAGACGCATGGATGAATGATATATTTAAAGGTATAACTCACGTGTATTTAATATAAGATAATAAAGAACACATGATTGTATTGAGGCTGCATGTTGATCAGAGTTGTGTAGCAACATCAAAATATTCAGTTATAGATAACATCTTTTCTATACCTACTTGTGCTAGATGTTACAGTTTTACTGGATAGAATTATCCCTAGAAAGAGTAAAAAGTTGGGAGAGTTCAGCCTGATTTTTTTAATTTTCTATTAATGAAAGGAACACAGGAATTATATCTTGATTCATAAAATATGTATTAGTTACTTCATGTAAAACACTTCAATATGTTGTAACTTATAAAATCATGTATTAGAGCACTACCAAATTATTTTTACATGTCTATGAATAATAATTAAAAAACCCTAAATCATTGCAATAGTCAAAATAAGAATCCAGCGTTGACCAAATGCAGTGAGAGCTTCTGCTTTGATGTTTAATGCCAACACAATTATGTTGTAAGAAACACAAGTTGTGCTTTGTCAGTATGGGATTTAATCTATTTGACAATTTAAATGTTTGTAATTTCTAGTTAAAGGGTTAGTACAGGAGGTACAGGTCCATTTCTGTCACCATCTGAAAGGTTTCAGTTGTCAAAATAAACTAAGTAGATGTGTTTATTTTAGGTCGAGTAGCCAGCTCTTCCTGGACTTAAAAGGATGCAGATATCTGAGTAGCCTTAAGGTTTTAAGAACGTAACAAGAATATTAAAAAGATAAATTTGTGTTACTTAGGGATATATTTTGTTTGAGGAAAAAAAAAATAAAAAAAAAAACAACAAAACAAAATAAAACCCTTGCTCATTGGCAAGTTGAATTTGTGCTTCATTGTGCAAATTCCACGTTTAAAAGTAAAATAAAAATAGAAAAGTCAAGGGAACATAATATTTTAATAGTGAAAAGTGAGATTAAGAATTATGGTTACCAGATCAACAATAACACTACCACATTGAGTTATATAATATTTTGTCTCAGATTTTTCTAGTAAAAATTATACTTTCCCTCTATATAATCCACTGAAGTTAATTAATGATTCCTAAAAATGCTCAGCTGTTACACAATTGGGAAAGATATGCTTTAATCAAAGGTAACAATATCTGTATTTCAAATTAATAGAGCTAGAATGGGAATTCATTTATTATGAAGTATTCCTGGAGCTCGTATGCCCTTTTAAACACTAACGTAGGGTTACTTTTTATTGGATAACAGAAAGCTGTCAGCATAATTTTTTAACAAATATTGTTTTTCATTTTGTTACAAAATGTAGGTACAAATACATCAGTACAGCTGCAGAATTATAGTGGTTTACTAACATCTTAATCAGGAAGCTCTCTCAGATTCAAGACAGACAGAAGAGGCAGAATTACATTGGAGTAGGAAATTGCCTGGTAGTTACAGCTTTCACCTGAGAAAGTAGAGAAATGGGCTTGGATTCTGGCTTTGGTTAGCAAATGCAGGCTCTGGTCACAAGGACAGATACAATCCCTTTTCCACCAGCCTTGTCCCACAAGAAATAAATTCAAAAGAGCCTAATCCCCAGCCAGAGAGACAAGAGCCTGCATATTGTAAATCAATTGCCTCCAGACTCTGGATTACAACTATTTTGGGTGAGATCCATTCTTCCTGGATTTTCTTGTCTGTTTTTTTCCAAATGAAAGAAGAGATCACAATCTCATTCCAGTAAATTATTTAATTTAAGTAGAGAATATTTCACAACTGTTCTTATGTCTGTGTAAGGTAATTAAATGAGACTGGAAAGTGAGTCTACTGTAAGTAAGAACTGATGCATCAACATTTGAACTTCCTGACTTTTGGGCAGGTAATTCATAATAATTAATTCTTTAGTAATTTATTTGAATTCACTACTAATGGGTGACATAGATTTATTTACAGCAGAGGTACTGCTTTGTTGGAGGACATGGCTGCAGGGGGTCCAACAGCAATGTCTTGAGTGGCTCCTGCCCTCCTGCTTAATGCTGAGTAAAGGTGCTCTCAGAGAGCATAGCCCGAAAGGGATGAAGAGAAGAAGTAAAGCATAAAGTCACTCCCTGCAGAGTCAGGAAAAAATGCACTAATTATCTCTGTGGAGACACCTGCTAGGGGTTTAGTTGGATAGTGAACCAGGAATTGGGGGAGGAGGATTCAGGGCTGAAATGACCTGAGTCTGGATGGGGCAGACATTACAAAACTGCAACACATTTTAAGCAGTGAAGCATGTTGGGATATTGGGATAGTACCTGGAAGAAAGACCTAGTGAGCACTGTGAAAAGTAAAAGTATTAGTGTCCTGGAAGCTGAATATAGGAATATAACTTTTGATATCCATGAGCATTTGTTGTATATTTTATTCTCAAATTCCTCAAAGTATGTCTGAAGCATCTCTTATCACAATTTCTATAATGGAATTCAAATGGTTTTATTTTACTATTTTAACTTCTTAATGTCTTTCATAACTTTCAGACTTTATAGGAGTTAAATATTTACTGTTTCTTTGTGGTCTTTGGTAATATTGTTTACTTGACAAGTCAGCATAGTTAGTACAAAAGTTTTGGTTTAAAATTTGTTACAGTACTGTTCCTGACTTAGCTACCTTATGATGTACAGTATATGCTCTCTCCAAATCTCCTTTCTACACATCAGAAAACCCATATAGGTAGAAGAAATGGTTACAATATCCTGATAGATATGCTATACTGTTGTTGTTTGCAAGAATGAATTAAAGGGAGTTTTATGTAGTAAGTACTGTTTATGACCTGTTAGTCAACAATTTTCTAAGTGAAAATAACTAGGTTTTTGCTATCAGGGCCCAGCCCTGATAACCCAGATAGCAGCCCCCGTTTAATCCCTCTGTGCAGTTAACATCACCAAATGAGATCTCTACCAGATCACATTTTCTCCAGCTGTTTTCCACAAAATGCTTGTCTGCCTTAATATGGAAACATGCTCATTGAACACTTGCAAGCAGAATGAACAATTATTTATTATTGTTTATAATTATTTATTTTCTGTTACTTTTTACTCACAGTGATAGGACTTCTGACTTTTATAATGCGGGGTGGGGGGGGGGGCAAGTCAGAAATGTTCTTGAAAATCTATGAAACTTTTTACCTTTTCAGGTAAAAGTTAAATAACACTTTTTTTTTTCCTTCTTTGACTTTTCACTTAAAGCTGGTTGAGAGTGAAATAGATTATGAAGATTGATTTTCCATCAGGAAAATGTTCAGGATCTCCAGTCAGAATAATCCTGTAAAATTTAGTGTTTGTACTACAGAAAAAAAAACCAAACCCTCCATTTAAAAACATCTTTTCCTATTATTCATGTTACTACATATTATTTGGTTTTAATGCTATTCATGTTTCCAATTAATTATGTTTTAACCATTGTTTCATTCCACTGTGTTTATGATCTTCAATCCATTCCTGATCTTCAATCAATAGAAAATTATGCCACACCAAAATGTGAGGTTACTGAAAATTTTTCATGAATTCTTATAAAATATTGTTAGAAAACTACGTTTTTTAAAAAAAATATTTTAATTATCAAAATATGAATACCATGTCACTAGGCAAGAATAAGACATTATCTGGAACACTATCTACAGATCTGGTCATTCATTTTGATAAAGGTTTTTAAAAATCATTTTATTCAGAAACTGTTAATAGGACATATAGAATCTATATTACAAGAGTACCTAAAAAAAGTTCTTTGGCTTGGTTAAAAAAAAAAAAAAAACAAACAAACTTGAGGGAGAACATTATTGCTTTCCACAAATACTGTTAAGTAGTTTATTCCTATCTTAAAGCTGGTTCTAAAAGGGACTTTGTTGTATTTATGAAGGGATTACATTATGCACATGTCTATGAAAGTAGGAAAAGACTTCAAGCTGCTTGTCTAATCCTTACTTTGTGTCAGTGTAATTCACCTCTATAGCGGCTATAAATTTACTTTTGCTGTTCTGCTCTTTACTGGTCCCTTCTGCCAGAAGGGAAGGAAAGACTTTTCTTATAACCTTCTCATACTTTCAGTACTCACTCTCCTACAACTTGAAACTAGCAAATATTCCAATGATGTACTTTATGTTGTGGGTTGACCCTGGCTGGATGCCAGGTGACCACTAAAGCCACTCTATCACTCCACAGCTGGACAGGAGAGAGAAAATAAACCAGAAAGCACAGGGGTCAAGATAAGGACAGGGAGAGATCACCATTTACCGTCATGGACAAAACAGACTCAACTTGGGGAAATTATTTTATTACTAATCAAATCAGAGTAGGATAATGAGATATAAACCCCAATATTAAAAGCAACTTCCTCACACTTCTCCCTTCTTCATGGGCTCAGCTTCACTCCCAAATTCTCCCCTTCCTCCCCCACCCTGAGCAGCACATGGGGACAGGGAATGGAGGTTGCAGTCAGATCATCACACACTGTCTCTGCCACTCTCTCCTCCTCAGGAGAGGACTCCTCGCACTCTTCCCTGGCTCCCGTGTGGGGTCTTTCCCAAGGGAGACAGTCCTCCATGAACTCCAACAGGAGTCTTTCCCACAGGTTACAGTTTTTTACAGACTGCTCCAGTGTGGGTCCTTTCCACAGGGTGTAGTCCTTCAGGAGTAGACTGATCCATCATCAGTCTCTCACAGGGTCAGAAATCCTGCCAGGAACCTGTTCTAGTGCAGTCTTCCTGTGGGATCACCGCCTCCTCTGGGCATCCACCTGCTATGTTGTGGGGTCCTCTATGGGCTGCAGGTCAATACCTATTCCACTGTGAGCCTCCATGGGCTGCATGACAACAGCTGGCCTTACAATGGTCTCCAGGACATGTTCTGGCACCTGGACACCCTCCTCCCCCCCATCTTCACTGACCTTGGAGTCTGCAGAATTGTTTCTCTCACATATTCTCACTCTCTGTCTGCAATTACTGTTCTGACCAGCAAAGTATTCCATCCCATATACATCATATTCACTATAAAGCTGAGGGATCAGGAGGGTCAAGCCCTTTTTCTCATCTTGGCTCAAGTCCTCTTTGAGTTTCTTGCTTGTTTCTTCAGTGGCCAGCATCTGAGGAGGACTCTGTCCATTCTGCCGTCAGTCCTGACCTGTGTGTTCCTGAATCTGGTGCCATAATCCAGATCCTAAACACAGTTTCCATCTGCTGCTGGAAAAATCTTAGATTTTTTTCTTGAAAATTCACAAAGGATGCTGAATTTTTAAGAAATTATGCTTTTTTTAGGAAAATAAAGTGTCACTGGTTCTGGAGTGTAAGGTAGTTGATACTGTTTTATATCTGCTGAAGAAAATCAAGGTTTCATTTCATACATTAAGCAGGATAAATCAGATTGTATATGACACCTCTACAGTGTGACAAATGGGTTTGTAAAGTATTACTTGCACAGCATAATGGTAATTTGTCTACTCAGTGGCTGTAACAAATGCATTACATTTTTGTTTAACGGTTATAATTTATCATTTCAATACACAAAATACTTTATTTCTCAACAGGGGATAAATAGGATGTCAACATTAAAGTTACATTTATTTCCCAAAAGCAGTACTACTAATTCAATCTTGTGTCTCCCTATAAGTAGGAGCCAGGTTGTGACTGTGGGACTACATTTTTAAGAATAGTTAAAAATTATACTGAATAAAGAACCATGCTCCATGAATGCTCCACGCTCAGGTGTAACGCTGTGTGGAGGTGTCATAGGACACATTTATTTTTAAGTATATTTGAGACAGAAATTGTGACCACTTTATCTATATTTGTTGATATGGGCTTAAGGAATATCTAAATATCTAAGTAAATCTAAAATAATATATTTATTTTTCTCTTCACAACTTCTTAGAAAATTTTGCTTGCCCATATCAGTCTAATAAAAAATTAAAAAAAAATTCCTTATTTGGTAGACCTGTTAAAATACAATAATGCAACCAGAGGGGAAAAACCCAAACATCTACAATGGAAATTCTCAGTAGCAGTATTTAAGATAAAGATATACACACCCATTACGGTTTTTTTCTCTTATGGGCATGTAAGACATATTTTCTGTCCAATCTATTCTATAAAACATATGCTTGATAATCATTATTAATCTCATTTAATGTTACTCTGATATAATCTCGGATGGGCATTAAGATTTCTAACAGGTGGGATCTCACAAAAGTGGTCATTTTTATAGGAATGAATGCGTAATTAAGAGTTGCAAAAGTCTGAGGATTTCTTCTAGATTAGAAAATATAAGAAGTTTAGTATTTCTTCAGATTCAGTTTGTCTTTAATCTTAAATGCAGTAATTTATTTTCCACATGTAAATAGCTCCCGGAATAGCTTTATCTGCTGTCTTGAAAACCAAGGTAGCAATTCTGATGACCTTTTTTCTCATTACAATAGAAATTTTAAACACAATCATTTCATGATCACTGTGTCCAAGACAGCCACCTACCATCAAATCATGTATGTGTCCTTCTCTATTCACAAATGGCAACTCTAGGATGGCATCTTTCCTGGATGTCTCACTGAGCATTTATGACAAATTATCTTCAACAAACTTCAAGAATCTCCCAGACTTTCTCATCACATGGTATTCCTGGTTGATGTCTAGGAATTTGAAATCTCCTATGAGGACAAGGGCTGCCAATCCAGTTTTCTCTATATTGCCCATAGAATGATTCATCCTGGCTGGGTGATTGGTAGTTGACACCCACAATGATATCTGCTTTGGTTTTCATCCCCCTAATCCTCATCCAAAGGTTCTCAAACACATCATCCCTAACTGTAAAGCGTGTACAATCAAACATCTCCCTTACATACAATGCAACTCCTTCACATCACCTGCCATCTCTAGAGTGTAAAAACAACCAACTGTATGTGCTCTACTATATAAAAAATGATTTATATTTTTTTCCACATGGGAAATAGATGGCTTTTTATAGAAGTAAGGCTTGATTTATTTGTAAAACAAATTTTTAAGAGTAACTTTGCTAATCTGATTCTAAGCCCTCCCCTTATTCTGGGCCCTCAAGTTTTTACTCCTTTATGCCACAAAGCAAACAAAAGAATGTTATTATCTGCTTACTATGTTTGGTAAAGTTATTTATAGGAGTTTAAAAAAATAATGTGTAAAATAATTTGATTCTGCAAATAGATATGAGCTTAACATCATAAACAGGAAGGTCATGATTCAGTCTTATAATATATTGTTTTTAGAGTTTCTAGCACTGTATCAAAAGTGTCATAAAGTATGATTCAAAATGCTGATCTGACATAATTGCACTGTGCTTGTTCATATTCTTTCAGAAATTTATGGTGGGTTTTCATTGTGCTGTCAGGCTTTATGTAAGATCAAATATTGTTTGTTCAGGACTTTTTAACTTTATGCTAAATCAGGTATAGTCTGTCTTCCTACATTTTACATAAGAACAAAAAATTTGTATTGTGCAAGCTCTGGATATTTCAACAGAATCATGGTGTGGTTCACAAGGGTTTCTATGATGTATGCTTTTTGATGTAATGGTTCAACAGATGTAGGTTCAACAATCACGAAACAGAGACAACCTCTGCTCTGTGAAATCTGTAAAACTATTCCAAATCTATTATTAGCATATGTTTCTGCAGTTTTAAAGTTTAATATGCACCAGTCAGTGTCAAGGGCAATATAATTTCACATGGCAACTAATCTGATGTTGGCAATAGCCTTATATAAAACTGCTGAATATAACAAACATGAAAATGTGTAACAGCTTCATGTGTATTTCTTAATTTCATCACTTTTATTAGGGAACAAAAAATAAATCTATTTTGCATGATTGAGGAAGATGTGAATAGGTCTTAAAGGAAAATAAGCAAAGATTTTGCCTTAATAGTGCCTGCCACACCAGCTAAAATAGATACTTTCCAGAGAGTCTTTCTTTACTTTTATAACTGTGTGACACAGTTTAGAAATTAGAAATGTTTTGTTTAAAAACCAAGAAAATATTTTATTAAATTGAAATGAAAATGAGTAATGCAGAAAAGTTTTCGGTTTATAGCATCAAAGTAATTGATTTGCCAGAGAACAAGGCAATCAGAAACCCCACTGATTTTTCTGCCTAGAAAATAAGCTAAAGAATTTAATATTGCATCTGAAATTCTGTTGTGTTATGATGGAAATAACATGAAAATTATCAGAAAAAAAGTTTGCAATAGAGAGTCAACAGAAAGCACTGATAAGCTGCTAGATAGATGTAAAAGAAATAAGGCGGACAATATAGAGAAGAGTCTAGGTTAAAATACACTGAAAAAGCCCAGAGTACAAAAAAAAAGGGGGGGGGCGGGCATATAGGAGGAATAAAGTAGTGTAATATAAATGTATAAAGCAAGATACATGTTATTTGTTGGTTATCAGAGGGGTTACCAGACTTAAACTAACATAAAACAATATTCAAAATTTTCTCCTGGCCAATTACGTATCTTCAAAAATAAATACTTAGAAATGTTGTTTAATATGTTTTCTTGAGGCAGACAGTTTACAGTGTCTTTGTGGACAACAGTTTGGAAACTTCTGATTTATATTGATGAACTTCTGGGAATTGAATAGGGAAACACATTCTTATGCTGTGTGTATTAAATAAGGATTTCTTAGGATAGCAAAACTGGGATTTTATATAGCACTTGTTAGGATGTTCCTTTTGCAGGAGAAGTGGGAATTGGATTTGGGAATTAAAATGTTTTTCTTTATTCTTTTCTACATGTCTGAATTCTCTCAGCTCCTTAATTTACAGGGGCTACAAATACATTCTTTTCTCAAATGGCCTTGCAAAATTATTTAGGGAGGTAGCCCCAGTAGGGAAGGTCTTGTCAGCATCCATGCGGCAGACCTTAGGGGCATCAGAATGCAAAATGAGAAATAGGAAATTGGAAAGGGAGAGCAGTTTTTAAAGCTTAATGTATCTTAGTTACCCATGGTGAAAATTAATTTGCATGTCTCTGAAAAATCAGAGAATGCATTCTGTCTTTAAGTTACCAGTATAGCAAGATGGTGTAATTATACAGAGAGAATGAAAGGACATGCACACACAGCATTCATATATAACTTTTATTGTTTTAGATGGACAATAGTAGACTATATTATTTATTCCCCAAGCACACCCCAAAAAAAAAGCCATCTGTGTGACATATAGGTCAATCTCTATTAATGGTAACATATTACATCATAACTATACTGTGGTTCAATTTTCTATGGGACTTTTACATGTGCAATACCTTTGAAAATACTTATTTTAAATATTATATACCTGTATAAAAATACTTATTTGAAAATACTTGTTTGAAAATACTTACTTGTATACATTGCCTGTAACTTTATAATAAGCTCAAATGTAGACATCCAAGGAAGTTATGCAAAGCTAAAAAATATAACCAAATACTATGAATTATCTTTTTAGTAAAGAAAAATATCACGTCAGAATTTCTTGAGAGTTGAAAGGAATCTCCTCAGTCACGTATTCTAGATTTGAATGGTCACTTTAAAAGTGTACTGTGTTTGTAAATACAGAAGAGCTCTTGTCACAGAATTGTACACCACTGACCTGAGGCAGCACAGGGTTATGTTTGGGGTAAATTGTGTCATATTGTGGACTAAGAGAGGTGTCTAGCAGAGGCACGAGAACAGAAAAGGTCTGTCTGAAGACCTTCTAGGTCCTAAATCAGCTAATGAAAATGAATAGGAAATTAGTAAATAGGTTTATCTGTACCTGTTATTCCTATTCATGGAATACAAATCATGTTTACACAGGTTATTGAATACAAGTGAAGTCATTAGGAGTAAGTTTTTCTCCACCACCTTCATTCTTCTTGTCCTGGGGTTTGCCAGCCTATGTGGAAAGGAGATTAGTACCCTCACTAGTTCTCTGCCTTCTCTCTTCAGTGTAAGTGAAGAACTGTGGGTTGAATGAATCCTGAAAGATGAAAAATTGTTTGTAAGCAGCCAATGGGATAGCTAACTGGTATGGACAAATTGTCATCTCGCCCTTCTTCATTTCTTCTTTATTTGTCTGATATTTGTGAGAATTTGCTTTTTTATTTTTTTACTTGAAATACACAATCTACAATCTCATGTAGACTTCACTGACAGTATTTTATCAAACTGGATATTTGGGCTGTGATACAGAAAGGTGCTCACGCTGCCATTCCTATCTGAGAAACAGGAGATCCCAGGTGAAATTCCTGTTCAGGCTTAGTAGATTGAAAGTCATTATCTTGCTTCCTGTGCAAATTTGGCTGAGTGAATTGGGAATTAATACCTCCTTTTGAAATTGTGCCATTATACACAAACATACATATATAATCTACATAAAAACACATTAAACAAGGGCAAACAGAAAGTATATAAATTAAAAATGCATTCTTCAAGAATAGATTGGTTTGAGTTCTGCTCAGTATTTGATATTATATTTACATTTAGTGACTCAGGACTTAAATATGTACCATAGAGATAAGGATTTTCTTTTGAAAAGGAGGAAGCTAATGAATAATTCTGATGGTGGAAATATAAAGCAATGAAAAATTGCTTGGGGAATTTAAGGAGCCTTAATAAACAAATTTAGAAAAAAATAAGGTACTTGGTAGTTTGAAAGTGAAGAAATTGTTCAGGGAAAGCCATTCTGAAAGTAAAGTGAAGGGGTTTTTTGGATTGTTTCTTCCTTGCTTCAGTCAGTAGTGATAATATGGAACTATTTTTTCTAATAATGCAAAAAATTATCTTCTAATCTGGATTGCATTCAATTTAAATAGCTATGTCTCCAATTGGATATGGGAACGAATTTATGCTAGATGAGTTTCTTTACAATGGATATGTGGCAGTGATTAGAGGAAAAAAAAGAGAAAACCCTTTGAGTCATAAAACAATAATTAGAAGCTTTGTGGAACAACCATACCAACACAGAAGCAGAGAATGATGGGGATATGAGTGCAATTTCTACAAGAAATTCTAGCTAGATGTAACAGTTAAACTTGAAATAGAAGGATAATTATCTTTATAGAGTCTCTTTCCAGACTATCTGTTCTGTTTCAGATAAGGACCTCTATTTGAGAGAACAAAGCACCTGCCTAGTACAAGTTGCTGGCTGAACTTAGTATTTTTATACCTGTGATACTTATTCTTGTATCCCATTCTCATTCTCACTCAGATACCTGGCAGATATTTTTGTTTGCATTTAGGAAAAAAAATCTTAATACCTTTTATCTGATTTTTCAAAAAAAATGGTGGGGAATAAACAAAGTATCCTATTTCTAGCACAATAATAATAAACTTAGTGTTCTTTCTCCACTTACAATAAAATATATATATTTGCACTTTGTTACACCAAACTCATAAACTTACCACACAGTTTATACAAATAACTTTCAATGAGTGAAATACAAGCAAAAAATTACAAATCAGAATGAGTTTAACAAATATCTGTTTAAAAGTGAGGTGTCTTTGAGAAAATATATCCCTTCCAAATGTTATATAGTGCATAGAGAAATAGAACAACGCAAAACCACTTGGAGGGAATATTTATGCAAGGATAATTTTCTTTATTATACATTTTTTATGTGAACCCACATTAAATTTATGTACTGGCAGTTTTGGTTTAGATGAGAAAGGTTTAAATCCCTCGGGCAGAGAAGGATTTTCAATCCTCTATATGGGTACACTAAGCCTAAGACAAGACTAGTGTTAGAGGAACCAGATAACCAAAGTTCAGGCTGACAAAAACTAAAGTTGTTTTACCTTCCAAATGTGTATTTCCTACTCTTAAGGAATAACTCCTATATGTTTCTCATGAAGCCAAATATTCTAATTAGTATCAGCAATCTGTAAATTAGAAAATGCAAGTGAAAAGTGAATGCATTTTGGGAAAACATAAGAAAATGCTATTTTCCTTCCATTCCCCATCTCTGGTCTATAGAGGGCATTCTAATTAGTTGTATGTTAGACAATATTTTAACATTTCTTTCTTTAACAAGTAGATAAGTCAAAATACCTTTTGGAGTTTTTTGATAGTGGGGATTGTCCTGGCCCAGGTGCAGGACCCAGCACTTGCTCTTGTTGAACCTCATGAGGCTCACCTGGGCTCACCTCTCCAGCTTGTCCAGGTCCCTCTGGATGACATCCCATCCCTCTGGTGTATTGTCAGCACCACTCAGCTTGGGTCACCTGCGTGTCTTTTCATTCTGCCCATAACACTCATACACTAACTTCACTTCTGCTCTGTTTCAAAGGTTCACAGAAGAAAAAGAACTGAGGAATTGTGCTTCCACATAACACTGACAGTAGTTTTCAGCTCACAGACCAAAACAAAATAATAATCATAATGGCCTTGCAAAATTTCTCATTACTCAGCTTCACCTTCTCATGGCTAACCAAATCCCAGAAGATAAAACACTTCACAATAAAGCCTCACCATCCACTGCTAAATTTTTCGGACTGTGATGTACTATCAGACAGGTGGCAGACACTTAAAAAGGTATTGTTGCAGGGGTACACTATTAGAAAGCTGGGGATCACTCTTGATACATCAAGCCAAAGCACTAGTCGCACATAGAAGTAAATCAAAGACTGTGAAACTTCAAACATCATGTCATGTAAGACCAACTGTAGTCCCAGCATGGCCAAGCAGTAAGGCATTTGAGTTTTAAATGACATAGGTACTGATAAACATGCAAGAGAAATGAACAGAGAAGTCTCATTCCTCAGCTCTCTTCAGAGCAGCAGATAATCAAAAGCAACCCCTCTGTAAACTATTCAAAATGTTGCTTTGGTTCTTGTGAGAAACACTTAGATGTCACAGTCACACAAGGTGCCAGTGGAGACTATGTGAAAAGTGAACATTTATTCTGGTTTACAGACCCCAGATGGTGACTCCTGATTCATTTTCTGTTGTGCTTTACAAAGCAAACAGATCCCTTGGATGGCTAAAGAAGGATATACCCAGACACCTGGTAAAGCAAATAAATTGCAAATTCAGTGGCTGGATGTAAGAAAAGAGAAGCAATAGCCCACCAGTGATACATCTGATATGAAGTGTGACATTTTACTGCACAGCTTTTTAACTTTTCCATAACCAATGGCTATATTATTTCTAGCTATTTAGGGGCATAAACCAGAATAAGCCAGTGTTGGCTAAATCAAGGGGAAAGATCTATAAACATGTATTTTTATTCATAGTTTTCAATAATATAAAGAGTATTTATACATATAGCTACACTAAACTTCGTTTAAAGCTCAAGATTAACAGAATCAATCCCTAGCAGGCAAATTTCCTGTTCAAGTAAAAAAAAAAAATTCTTACTGCACCTATGATAAGAATAATTTCTTGAGCTTTTTTTAAATGGAGAAACACATGATCTGGATATATAGCACTCAGCCACTTTCTATGACAGGAATCCTGATGCATGAAACTACATGAAATCACAAAATAACTCCAATGATTTGTTATACAAGGGGATACACTGGGTAATAAAGGTAGCACTGTCTGTGGAGAAGGTCAATCTTTTAGTACAATGGAAAAAATACATGAGTAAAAGTCACTAAAGTTCTCTCATTCATACTTTCTAATAGATTTACACATGCTCGTAAGAGAACTTAATGTAAAAGACAACACCTTGTAAGACAGTGCGTCTTAAACCTCTTTTCAATATGAGCACATGGAGCCAAAAATAATAGTGACAGTACCTCAACTTTTCCAGTTTTTCAAAGTGATCTTTGAAAATTTTTTTGAAAGGTACAGAAAAATATTTTTAATTTTTTATTAAACAGACTACTTAACAAATTATGGATTGTCTGCTTTGGTTTAGCATGTCATAAATGATCTAGGCAATTATCAAAAAGCAAATAAGCATCTTCATTTTACTGTGGGCATTGTGAAGACTGAACAATGTTTCCTAAAGTTAATATTAGCCCTGATACATAAAAACAAGGACACGCTGTCAATGATCAAAACAATTGATTTTGCCACACTTTCATATACTTTAATACTTTTCCAAATATTCATAATTAAATCTCATTACTTCCTAGAAAAGTCAATAGAGAGTTCACCTTTCAGTTACAATGTAATGGTAATAGGAAGCTATCAAAATATTTTGATATTTTAATGGCTGTGTGCATAAGTGTCTCCAGATCTACAACAGAAAATAGATCTAAATTTCTCTTAATAAATTGGAGGTAAATTTTATATCTTATTTAATATCCTATATTTTGTCTATTATTACTGTATGAGATTTAAAAAAATACAAAACCAAACCAGAAAGTAAGGCTTGTGAATAGAAGGTAATCTTATCTTCAGTTATATAATCTATCACTACTCTCAAAATATATTTCACTGCTTTTTTCTTGTAATCCAACAGTGAAGCAATTTCTGTAGAGTGTTTACAAATTTAAAGACTCGTTATGTTCTTAATATATCACATCACAAGTGAGCTATGGATTTTTGTTACCATACATACAAGCGTTTATATTAAAAAAAAAAGTGGTTTTGGAAAATGAAATATCTTTCCATAAAACACAGGTCCATATTTAGTCATTCAGAAAGTCATGTGAGAAGAAGTACACAAAATATTTCACTCATTTGTTCCTAGTTCCTTGTCTCTCTTTCCAGGTGCTGAACACATACTGTCTGCAAAGAGAGCACTGGATAATTTCCCAGTTCTGAGGCACAGTCTGGGCTTCTCCAGTCCTGTCACTGGCTCTTTAAAGCAAAAGTCCCTTCCCATTTAAAGAAATTTTCATCCAATTTCCGTCTACCTTGAAGTATTGATCTAATTCTAGGAAGTGCATACCCCATAAAACATTTCAAACACTTTCCACTCATGTTTTACAGAACTTACAGTGAAAGTGTAGCTGGAATAAGGCATACTAGTCCTTATCTGTGGCAAGCATTTGATACACAGATTTAACATTCCATGTATTTTGTTCTTTGTTCAGCATTTTATTACTAGGTGGTTGAGTGCTAAAAGTGAGGCCCGCATTATTATGACATATCAGCAAAGTACAATGTAAGAAATCACATTGTTGGTTCTTTTAGGTATGAAAAACAGTATAGATCAGAAAAACCTAAAATAAATAAAAAATCAAACAACAAAAAAATGAAACCCAAACCAAATCCATTTGTTTATCCTTTCTTTACTTGAAATTATTTTAGCAGCTAGAACTACTTTCTTATTGTGCTCATGAATATGTATGTCCCTCACAATTTTACAAAATAGTCCCATCCCCCCTCACAAAATATCTCTGCCTCAAAATAACCATTTATATGAGACTTTCAACATGAAAATATAACTATCTGACTCAATTTACCCAGCTTAAAAAAAAAGTAATTTAGTTTTAAGTACCTCATCAGTTCCTGTGTCCATCTAATATTTTTCTTTTACTTATTCTGCTTTCTTCTTCAGAATAAATGAAACTGTATAAACATTTTAAAAGTTTAAAAATACTGTAAAATGTTTAAAATGTTATCCTAAAAATCAAATTGTGCACTAGAGATGAAAATTGCTCTGTAATTTATGGGACTTCTACATATTCTCTGTAAGACAGGGAAGACTTCCATATTATGTATTAGTTATGTTAATGACAGAAAGTATGGAAAATGGCAGTAAGAAAGATCTACTTCTTAGTCTTCTACCTGGCAGAGTAGTACAAGCATCTGTAATCCTGTCTTCTGACACCTAAGATCAGGTAATTCTGAAGGGTTTAGCTGTCTACTGAACATCAGATGAATAATTTTCAACTAGACAATGTGGGATACTTTCTAGAAAATTCAGAAAGACAAAGGGTTTCTTACCCCATCTGTCTCAATGTTTATCCAGCCTCATTTGGAAAACAGTATCTCCCAATCAGAATCTTCTAACGTGATGTGAAGACATCAAATTTATTTCTAATGATCCTTGAGGACTTTACAAAGACAAGGAGAAAATGTCTGAATATCCTCTGGGTAGCAGAAAGGAAGCTAGTGGTAAATGGAGCAAGTCACAGTGTGAAGCATTTCAGCACTGTCTTTACCAGCTAGTGCATTATGACTTAAAGGTTTGAAAAATACAAAGTCTATGAGGAAAAAATCACTACTAAAACTGAAGTGCTCTTGTAAGTCATTCTAGAAAAGCATTTTCTTTGATTGATTGTGTGTAACTGGCTGAAGAAGCCCTGTGCAGGATAAAACTGGTAGAAATGGAGAACTAAATTGTGATTTCAACTTTATAATTTGGGGAGAAACATAAACCCCACGCACGTGGTACATTTCAGTTGGTCAGCAAATCACTGTGACCTGTTTCTAATATATATACTCCTTTTATGAACTCTGCAGTCAGATTTGGCAGTATGTTGAAGTCATATATTACCAATAAATTGGGATATTTTCTCAAAGCATACTTATAGTTTAGGAAACGGATAGGTCCTTTTATTCTGTCCCTGCTCCACAAATATATTTTAACTGCCATTTATCTCCTGATATGTGCTTATAGGAATCACATTTTTTTCATTGGAAAAGAGAGCTAAAACCTAAGCATTTTCTCCCTCACTTCACTGGTGGACCCAATCTAGTAGGATTTTGCCACTAACATAATTAGTTTTCACAAAAGAGGAGGAAGAAAATATCATCCTCATACCTGACACCACAGCATTCAGACTACTTCATTTTGGCTTTGATATCTGACTTCCAGCATCTTAAAAAACCTATTCTGAGTTGGTGTATCTCCAGATCTTAAAGCACTTCCTCACAGAAAGGGTGATAGAGCACTGGAATGAACTGCCCAGGGAGGTGGTGGAGTCACCATCCCTGGAGGTGTTTAGGAAAAGACTGGATGCTGCACTTAGTGGCATGATTTAGCTGATGTCGTGGTGTTAGGTCATAGGCTGGACTTGATGATCTTTTCCAGTCTCAGTAACTGTGTGATTCTGAGTTTTATTGTGTCCATTATAATAATTCTTTAAAGTCTTCTGAGTAAAAAGTAAAATGTAAATTTATTTCCTTTCAGAAACAAGGAATTGATGAACTTCTTTACCTTTCAGACTACATATGTGTTTCTTTTTAGATTAATATTTAATATTTATTTAAATTAACAATTTCCTAAAATGTATTGACCAACATGAAATTCTCACTGAAGCTGTAAGACAAACAACATTAACAACAGGAATTCCAACAAAGAATGACTTAAAATCTCTTTCCTTCAGGTACAAAAGCACCACCTTTTATTTTTTATTTGCCTTTTACAGTGTCTGCAGACAGTAAGTAAAAAAAAAATAAAAATTCAAATACCTTTTTGGAAAGCATAAAACAGTGCAATCATAATAGTAGAATGGAGTTCAATATGTCACTTGATTCTGCCTCCTTCCCCAAAGCAAGATATTAATTGCTTTTTAATCATTCTCAACAAGCATTTGTCTATCTTGTGGCTAAAGACACCCAGTGATGAAGATGAGGTAACTTGCCTTTGTAACAGATTCAGACAATTTAGTTTAATTTAGTATAATAGCCTGATAATGTCTAACCTGTGTATTGTGACAATCATAAGCAGCATAGTACTTTCCTTGACTAGAAGTGAGGTTGTTATTTATTGCATGACTGAAATTTTGTACCTAAGAATTATATGTCAATTAACTGTCCTTTGTTTACCTACCTTTCTCTCACCTGTCCATGTCCTTCATTTCACGTCTGGTAGCCCTTCAGTCTGCTCGAACCCATCACAGTATATTAACAGATGGGGCTTCAAGATCTAATACTGAGCTCCTATCTTCTGATGACTAGAATTCAGCTCTCTGGTGAGGTGAATCAGTTCATTGATTTATCTAAAAACAACCATGTTTTAACTTTCAGCTGGAAGAGTAATGATGTTTCTACTGGTAGTGCAAGAGATTGTGAAATGAAAGACAAAACTGAATGCTGCTTATATCCCTCTTGGCAATCAGTTCTTTAACAAAAAAGAAAGATAAAATCTGTCAGCGCAAATCAACTACTATGCTATATTTTCTAACTAAGAACAAAAAAGTATATTTTACCTTAAATTGATAACTTATTTGAAATTTGATAAACTCTCCATGAGAAAAATAATCTGTTTTCACAATTTGTGATTTAAGACTGTTAACTACTATACCTAAGTACCAGAAGATATCTTATTAATAAATGTTAAAAAATGAATACTAGAGTAGGAAATATTATGAAAGTGTTGAAACACAGGTGACTCAAAAATCTGTAGGTGACCATCTAAATCTTTTCCCATTTTCATGTTTGAATCATTTGAATGCTGTGTTTTGTAATTTGACTTTTTTCTTTTTTTCTTTGAATCTTCTGCTTCATCACAGATGGAATTATTAGATAACCTTGTTCAAACAGTCTAGCCTCTTGAAAGTCCGAAAGGCACTCATCAGGCACAAGGTGTCTCAGGGCTGCAAAGAGGGTCCTTAGTTCAGTTCTATGTTATTGCTTTTTGTTTGCTTTTTCTTTTCCATAACTTTAAGGGAGTGACTGTTAGGATTTTGGTTGGGGGAGTAGCTTTTACTTTTATCTTTTCAGGATCTGGGAAGTGCACTATAAGTACTAGAATGCCTGGTATTATGTGAAGCTCTGAAACAGTTTAGTTAATAACAATATAGCAGTTTTACTTCAGTGCCTGGTGAAATGACAGAGAAGATTATTCTAGAAGTTATTGAAAAACACTTGAAAGACAGTGCAGTCATCAGTCAAAGCCAACATGGATTTGTGAAAGGGAAAGCCGTGCCTTATTAATTCGTGTTCTTTTATTACAGGATTACTTACCTAGGGTGCAAGGGCAAAGCAGTAAATGTGGGATTTTTTGGATATTAGCAAAGCTTTTGATACTGTCTGTCCTAGTACCGTGCTGGACAACATATCCAGCAGACATATACACAATACAATGATGAACAATTGGCTAAAGAGTCAAATTCACAGACTTGTAGTAAATGGGGTAACATCTGGTTGGCTGGTCACTGGTTGTGTTCCCCAAGGCTCAGTTTTACAAACAATTCTTTTAAAAGTTTTTATTAATGACCTAGACATAGGAGTTGAGTGCACACTAAGTAGTCTTGCCTATGATACTAAATTAGGAAGAGTGACTGATTCCCTCAAGGGTATAGAGGCCTTACAGAAGGATCTAGATAGATGAGAGCTCTAGACTTCATACCAACTGTATGAAATTTAACAAGGATAAATGACAGATTCTTCACTCAGGATGGTGTAATCATGAATGTACATATAGACTGGAGGACAAGAGGCTGGAGAGCAACCCTGCGGAATGGGGTCTTCGTTTGATGAGTCAGCAATGTGCCCTGGTGGCCAAAATAGCCAATCATACCCACGGGTGCATTAAGCATGATATAGTTAATTGGTCTAAAGAAGTGGATGTCCTGCTATACTCAGCAATCATGCATAGTCATTTTGAGTACTCTGCAGTTTGGGGCTCCACAATATAAGGACCTGTCAATGTTAGACTGGGTCCAAAGGATGGTGACAAAGATAGTGACTAGAGGGGTGACTTATGAGGACCAGCTAAGGATGTTATGTTTGTGCAGTTTACAGAAAAGGAGACATCATTTCTGTCTACAACTTCCTCATGATGGGGAGCAGAAAGTTGACCTCTGCTCTGGTGTCCTGTAACAGGACACAAGGTAATGGCTTAAATCTGTGTCAGGGGAGGTTCAGATTGAATATTAGGAAAAAGTTTTGCACTGAGGCAGTGGTCAAGCACTGGAACAATCTCCCCAGGGAAGTGGTTGTGGCCCCAAGCTTGTCAGTGTTCAAGAAGAGTTTGGACAATGCTAGAAATATGGTTTAAGTTGCCCTGTGTGGACTTAATGATCCTTGTTGATCTTTCCAACTCACAATATACTATGATTCTACATAATAAACTTTCAAAGGTATGTAATTAAAGCTACTAGAACTGGTTTTGGAAATACATGTGCCTCCATTTCTGTAGTTCAAGGAAGTATTTCCCTGTGTTTCATTTGAGATGGAAATTTTGCGATAAGAACTGTAGTGTCCTACTAGGTCAAAACAGCAGTCCACTTAAGCCAATAGCCTACCTGCAACAATGTCATTTTGAAGGGCCAGTTTAGGAACACCAAAATTTTCTATCATTTTTTCAACTACCCTGGGCTTACTGTCAATAGACAATACATTCCTACATCCTCCGTTTACTCTTTGTTTATATATTTCCTGTTCAGAATTTTCATACAATTCAAACCTTCTTTTCCTGCCTGCACAATCTGCTGTAACAGTAAATTTCAAAAGTTTAACACACACTGTATTAAACATGGGCTTTTTTAACAAAAACAAATCTATTTTAGGTTAATATTCTACAAGGTGCAGATCACGTCTTCTACTTCTAGTACTGTGATATTTGATGAATATCAGTCCTGCATTAACTTTACCCACTGCCTTTTTGGTTTTGTAAGCCTCAGTCATACCCCCTTCCACCCTTCTCTTTCTACAGAGAGCCACAAACTTTTTATTCCTATCTTGCAAAGTAAATTCTTCACCCAGTCATTCATTTTAGTTGTTCTTTTCTGTGCCTTCTCTAGTTGCACCAGGCCTTTCTTGAGAAGTGAAGACCAGAGCTCTACTTATCAGAGACCAGAACAGATATTGGTGAACCAAAATTTTGCACAAATCCTTACTTTGTTCTCAGTCGCATTTCTGTAAATCCCCAAGATTTGTTAATTTTTGGGTTACTACTATATATTAAGCTGATGATTTCAGAGAACTGCCAGTCACAACTACAAACTCTTTTCTGAGATCCAACTGCCATAATAGATTTTAGTCTCCAGTAGCACAGTCTTGATCTTTGTCTAAGATAAACTGAATATATGTATCTTTTGTGACATCTTTACATTTTTGTTTTCTGGTAGAGAATCTGTCAGTTCAGGTAAAAGACAGATATATTTAGGTTTGTAAATTAGAAAACTGCTGAAGAGTTAGAAAAACTCAGAATTCTACAGAAAGAATTGGAGGAGATATTTCAAAACACTTTTACAACTATTTCTGATCTGGAATGAAAAATAGGAAGTTTTAAAATTTTCATGATTTTTTCCTTCAACAGATTTTTTTCTAATGTTTTAGGGTTTTTTGGTTGGTTGGTTGGTTTTGGGTTTTGTTTTGTTTTTCCCCCACTTTGAGTTACAAAGGTCTCCAGCATATTATTAAAACCTTGATGGACATCCTATTTACTTCAGTTTGCCCTAAAACAGAATCACTGTTTGTGTGTTTGGTGTGTCTGCTCTGCTTCTGTCGTCTTTAAGAGTGCAAGCTTCCTGTTGAGCTCATGGTGCAAGTTAGTAGGAATATCACAGGTATTCATTTGATGCATGCTGTGTCAGTAGAAATTGCTCAGAGGTGTTGTCAAACTGATAAATTTCCACAAAACATATTATTGTGGTTAATCAGTTTTGGAAAATCTGACATCCACAATTCAGGTTGACTTTACCCAGATAAAAAAAAAAAATCTACTTTTCAGTGAAATGATTTTCATAGCCCAGTTGTCAAATCTACAGGGACACATTCCAGTTCCTAATTTCCTCTTATGCCTTCTCAGGTTTTCTGATATTTTCTTTCTTTTTTTTTCCCTTTGCTTGACCTAGCACAAAGCCCTCAAATATAAATGATGTTTCAATGTTGCACAGGAGATTTTTGTAATTTTTAAGTGCAGTGAAATAGTAGGGATGTCACAGTAGAATTTGATCACAAATGAACACCAATTAGACATCACTGTTACAAGTTGTCAGGAAGTTTTCCTTTACTGATGTCTAATTAGCACTTTAATTGGTTCACACCATTATTTACCTAAGATTTAGTGATCATTAGTGGGTCTGAAAATGAACAAAATAAAAGGAACCTTTGTTTTCAATTCAGGGGATGGTTTACTTTTTCCACGCAGGGTCATTTAGCAGTAACAAGGTGTGTAGTGGTGATTAAAGTTTAGTTTTATGCATTGTTATAGTCTGTTATGAATATTAATGGCAGTTTCAAGTTAGACAGGGTATTTTTTCACTTTCTCCTCCAAACATTGTGCATTTACTGGTGTTGTGCATCTGCATAAGTGGTAAGTAACATGCTTCAGTAATACCATATACATTCATTTCCACCATCAGACACATTTTGGTACTGTGCTCTGGGTACATTTATGCCTATGCAGAACACGTAGCAGCAAAAATCCTGCACAGAATGGGTGGTTCAGTTTCACATTGTTTTGTACTACTGGTACTATCCGAACTAAGGTGTGATGTACCCTGTACAGGACTGGATCACCATAAGGCTGCATACTACTGATGTGAGGGCTACGCTTAATTAATTAGTTAATGTTTAGGTCTTCACCTAAACAATCTTCATCATAGGTCAGTATGAAAGCATAATGTTCCTGTAAAATTAGAATTAATATGCCAGTTTCTTATGCAAAATGAGAATACAGAAGTGAAATTATTTAAGGTTAATGTGATAAAATCACAAATACAGGTATCTTGCCTTGAGTTGGTGGGTTGGTCCATTAGCTTTTATTACCTCCTTGCTCTTACATGAGCTGTATCACTAGCATGGATTTAGTTTTTATTTCTTTGGCTCTGAAAGTAGCAACAAACCCACACAAAAGAAAAATAGGTTATCCTTATTTCTTACAAGGCATTCCAAAAGAAAGGAAAATAGTGGATATTTTTTCCTGAATCTCTACTAGAAATCTTGCTGTTGCCACTGCATAATGTTTCCATGTTTCTACACAGAAAATCCAGACCTTGAAAGTTGCAGGATTTTCATTTATTCCTAGATTAAATAGATTGACTATTGTATTTGCAGTTACTTGGTGGTATGATGGTAATGTGGAGAGAGGTAGAGCAAATTTGTGATTTTTGTCACAGCAGTTTGATCTTTGCACTATGAGACGATGCAACCAGAGAATGACATAGACATTTAAAACTTACTCTACTTAAGAATTTGTGTTAACATATGTTTTAAAACAAAACAAAACAAATAACAACGATTTAATAAGTGATTGTTCAGTAATTGGAAGAAAATGGAGAATCTGATAACAAGCAAAGTCTACTGCAGACTGTCTAGTTGGTGATTTTTTGGTTCACTGGCTCTAGTAATGTGTTACATTAGACAAAAAAAATACATCTTGTAGTTTATGATATTGTTTTCACTGTGAGAAGCAAACAGAGGCACATAGGGACAGTTCACATGCAACAAAACACTGTCTTTGATTTGTGGCTTGAGGAAAAGTTCTCTGAGCTCCTGACTCTCTGCTGGTATTTTGGAGTCATACAATAAAAAATGCTCAACATTCTTCCTCTTCTTCCTAACCATCATAAAAAAAAAGACATACTTTTCAACTTCATCTGAGATATTTGTTTGGTAGTCATTAGTGTATGAATCCTGTAGGCACAGGAACAACCTTTTATTGTTTCGGAGTACAATAGAATGTAAAGGTTAATTCAGATGGTAATAAAACATGGAAGCATGCAGTTTTGCTGTATGATTGGTATGTGCCTCCCTGAGAGCTAAACTCTTAAAAGTTCTTTGAGATTGTACATACAGAAACTAAAGCTAAGCAACTTTACTAAAGAACACTGAATATCTTTAAATAAAATAAACTTGAGAATATGCTGAAATTGCATAGATGAGTATACAGATGTAGGCAGATGATACCTGAATTGAACCTGGTTCTGGGTTTGATTGAAACTCTGACAGGGTTCAGTGTATAGAGAAAATCAGTCTTTTACTGAGCACTTCCAGGAGAATTTACTGTAAGCCTCAATGGAAGCATTGCAATGTTACAGTAACAATCTCAAACTGGAAGCACAATTCTCTTCTAGCAGCAGAGCTTAAAAGAAGTGTCTTCCAGCAAATAAATGGAGTACATGTATATAGCTGTTACTTTTCAACGTGCAAAGGATATGTTATTTTGCCTTTATCTGTTACTTTTTCTTATTTGGGCTGATGATGGAACTATCCCAGGGCCATTAAACTTGCCTGTTGGTGAAAATTTCAGTTTTCAGAGGAGAATACAGTTGTCAATGCACTTGTCTTCACAGGCATAAAACCTCTGTGATGAAAATATGCCTGTGTATAAGATAGTCTTAAGATTGTCTTAGGCACTATGGTACCACTGCTATATTTCATATCCACAAAAACATTGTGCTATAATTAATTTTCCCATCACATAATTTATTTGGTTTGATATGATATGATATTATTTTAGAAGCTGCAAGTTGTCTGTGCTAAATGTTAGACACTACTATTTAAAGACAATTTTCACTTCCTCCTATTGTTTTGTTCAGCATCTTTATAAGTACGAATTAGGAGTAAGCATACTATTGTAAAATGCATGTTTAATTGTTACATACACCATAGCATCTCTTTTGCGACTCCCATTTCATTTCTGAACAAGTTGCAACAATTAATTCTTGAACTAGAAGCCCTTCATTTTGATTATACAGTTTGTTAAAGAAAGGGATTATAGCACTATAGTGAGTGTGAAATTTTCTGGAGTCATGACCATTTTGAAGAAGCACTAGATATTCCCCAGTTTTCTCTCTGGTAAAGGCATGTATAAATACTTTAATAGTGAATTTGTCTCAGAGGAATCCTAATTTCCATGGGCTAGACAAATAATGGAAGAAAACAGAACACAGGTGGTAAAACATTTTGAAAGTCGTAAGTGGAGGACAAGTCTCAATTCCTTCCACTCAAAATTAATAACTGAATCTAGGAACAGCATATGGTATTCTTGCTTTGTAAGGTAAGACACAGGCTTGTTTGGAGTTGGTTGAGACCACCTGAGATCTGATTCAGCCTGCCTTTTTTTTTATTAACACTGGAGGGGTGATGATTTTCCAACTAGGACTTTTCAGCCTGTTGTGATTTGTGAAAGAGCTGCGCTGATCTGACATCTGCTGAATGATTCAATCCCTCTGGCTATTCTCTGCATTCCTGGATGATCTTTATTACCCATTTCCACCTGTTGGCACTGGCAGTGGTTTGATTCTGAAGTGGATTAGGGCACCAAATATTCAAGAAACTAGTGACTTATAATATTATCATTTGATGCCTCGTGTTTGAATGGCTTCAGTGCATAAAAAGATGAGCATCAAGGCACTTCTGGCACTATCCAGTTGGTCAACCAAGCCCAGCATTTTCATAAAGCCTTACCCTTAGCTAAAAGGAATAGAGGATTGTATAGGAACAAACTATTAGCTCTTACAAGGAGAATTTGAGGTTTAAAACAGTTACACTTAAATCTACAGGAGCTAAAATAGGTTAATAGTGCATATCAAAGAACTTCTGAGGTATGGGGGGAGATAAGGTTTTAATAGCTAGATTTTAGTGTCTCAGGTTAAAACTGACAGACATCATTCTCTATTCTTGATTCATATTTGTTCAGAATATCTTTTGCAACTATAAAGATGAGAAAAGGGTTTCTTGCTTTTATATGAAGATACAGCTGCAAACTTGTCATTTTCATAAAGAAGTGCCAGTCAGTAAACTGACACAGGCAAATTATTGTGCCACCTAATGCAAATGAATTTCATGTAGGTCATGCAATTTGCTACATGTTCTGACGCTTTACTAAGTGAACTGGCAATCTATAGTCAATTAAATATTAATATTTTTGTCTACCATAGCCATAAATAACAAAGTCAGGAATTATACGTTTGCAACAAAGTTTACCATGAACCCCATATTCTTGCAAAAAAAATTCAAGCATTACAGAAGCAGAGTCCATATAGAATACTGTGAATTTGCTCTGCTCTGTTGTCATCTCTTAACTGTCATTTCCTCTGTGAGTCTACTTTCAAGAACAATTTCCAAATAAATTTGAATTAAAAGGAACTTTCAATTTTGTTTACAGTTAGAGACATCTTTTATAAAATTCAGGATAGGATAGTATATTATAAAAGTACAGAGGTTTTTGACAAAAGATACCATAGAAAAAACAGAGATGATTTCCTGAGCGTATGAAAAGGTTGAAAATACTACATGTGTCACAAGAACTATTTTGCTCACAGTATTTCCAGGCCAAATTTGTAAACTCATCAGATTTGTATGGCTTGTCTTGAGAACCTGATATTGTAGTAGAATTGAATCTTAGCCTTTGAGCTCTTCTTCTTCACATCAAACTCATCAAAATATTCATAGATTTTTCAATTGCACTGGTGAATGCAAAGTTTTAAAGTGAAAGATAAGAGCTCACTGAATGTTATTTTATTCTGCAGAAGCTTTAGTTATTATTATTGGGTTTTGTTATTATGACAATAAAAAAATCATCAAGAAGAAATATTTTGCTGTTAGTGCATCAGACTGAGCTAAATAATGCTAATGCTTTAAAAAGAAATAAATTGCATTTGTACTTTAGAAAAGGTGCTGCTTCTGACAGCATGTCTGAGAGTTCTTCTGTGATAAGGAAACATTTATGGTCTTATTATGCTACCTCACCATGAAAAATCACAATAAAATCCACTTGATGTCTAGTATTCAAAGACTATTTTATTTTCTCCTGTGTTTGCAATTAAAAGTTTCAGTACACAGGGATGTTTTTAATACAGATTTATCAGAATAATCATGGCATTGTCCCCACCATGATATACTCAGCAGAGGGTTATTTCTGAACATAAAAAGCTGATCAGTTTTGGTTTTGAATTTGGGCTATGACAAGCCTACTAAGGAATGTGTATTCTAAAATAACTTGGATATTTAAATTAGGACAGACTACTTGTAATAAACAGTATATGCAAGGATTATTAGGTTTCACTATTGGAATTATATGGAATTAATTGGAATTATGCATATCTTCCAGAAGGAGGAACTTCACTAATGAGTGTTCCTCCCCACCAACTGCCTTGGAACATCTTATCTCCTTCCTGTTCCACTTCAGACATCTGAAGGATTATTTATGACCCCTCCCACATCACCTATAACTGGTGACGGTGATTTTTACAAAAAAACCACAAACTGCATTACATCATTGATGGATGCTAATATAGGAAATCAAAAATTATTTTAATTACTCAGAAGTAAATCTTTGCATCTAACAATGCAAAAGTTGTGCTCCAGGCTACAGGAATTAAAACAATTTGTGTACATTTTAATTTTATTTCTCCTCCAGCCTAGTTGTGAGACAGTGGTTTGGGCAAAAAGTCTGGGTTAAGTTAATGGAAAACAGAATACTTGTTGGCAGGTGGTTGTTTTTCTCCCCATATATATGCAAATATAATGATTTTGTGTATATCTGTATATGGTTTAAACAAAGTGCTTTAGCTGAAGTTTGCAGTAAGAGGAGAAAAATTTCTTGACAGTCGCTGAACTCTGTTTTGTTAACATGATCCAAGACAAGTGTATATAGCTCACATTGAGGTCAATGGTTTTTCACAGCTTACTTAATGAAAGGAAGTGAAACAGGTGTCACAGATGTCAAAAGGATTAAAAACACGGGGGGCTTCCTTTCAGTCATGCTTGTAGGAGGATACCTCTCCAAGATTTTCCTGGGAGACTGCAGAAGTAGTTGAGTTGTTAAAGAACAAGGGTGCATGAACAATCCAAATAGCTATAATGAAGAAATAAACACTGTACTATGGAACGTTTATCTTGAATTTTGCTTTACTAGTTAAACAACATGTTTTGTATCACTAGATTCAGAGCTTTCTTTCATGGATTATTAATTTTAAAAATATGGGTGAATATTTTTTTTATGAGCTCTTTTTTATTACCAATCTCTTATCAAGTGATTCCTGTTTCAAGCTCATGACATCTGGTGATTCAAAATCACAGTTTTTAAAATGTACCCTACCTCGATTAAGAGTTTGCATCCCAATAGAGATGTGTGAGATACTGAAGACAGTTGAAATGGTTTATTACTGCACCACACTTATCCAGGAATACTATAATTTCCTAATGGAAATTTTCTATTTCAGTGTCTGTCTCTCGGTTTAGTAAATAGAGAATTGCTTACACATACAGAGAAGCTTTCTACACAAAATCTTTAAATGCCTTCTCTAGCTCAGTGGCCTGCATCACTTTGCTAAAGGCACATGCATTTTAGCAATTTCAAAAACTAATTACAGACTAAATTACGTTGTTTTATTATGGCCCCATCCTCATCTCACTTGTCAAAATCACCATGTCTTTCCTGTTGATATCTGAAATGCAGTTCCACTTTATACAGTTTAGTTCCCAGATGTATGTAAAGAGAAGTCTTTTAACTGTATTGAAACACACACATGAGTGTGTCTTAGCCAAAAGAAATAACCTCTTATTTTTAGTTACCACTCCAGCAATAGCAGCAAACTTTACATGTTTTCCCAGTGTTCCTCTTTTCTTTCAGATTGTTAATAAGGTTATTGGTAATCACAGTCAAAAGCAGCTTATATATGACTACAGGTGGAAGTTCTGTTTGTGGATCTATCGTGTAACTAAACTTCAAGCTATTGATATTCTATATTGAATTGTACACTGCTGATTGTTTTAATCAGAAGTCTAGATTGTCTCTTCCACTCCTTGAATAAGTTTTGTGATATCTGAATAGCAAAGCAGATCTGCTGAAAATCCTCAAATCCTAATCCTATGAGGTTACAAAGCACGGTAAATTTCTGAATAGCTCCAAACAGAAAGTGTTGCCAAGAAAAGATACAGACAGGAATAAACAAAGAAAAACTCATATGCCTCTTATAGTCTTAGTGCAGTAATTTAGTTTCTTAAATTGTTAAGTAAGCTCATTTTAAAATGGTAAAATTCAAATGTTTTGCAACAAAACTATTACTGTGACAACTTAGAATTCTTTAGATCCCACTGCTTGGTGTAACTTTCTGAAAGTGATTAATCACTTTCACAAATTAACATCTTTTAAGTAATTTTCAACAAACAATCCATGTACTTCTGGAAAAAAAAATACACTTTAGGCTGAAATATTTCTCCAGATGATAAAACTAGACCTTCACATGAATATTCATTCAGACAAGGATCTGTGTAGTTCTACTAGTGCAGCTCTCACAAAGTTATTCAGAGTTCCATTTTTTCAGAAAAGGAGCCTTTTATTAGAAGGAGCTACTGGGCTTTTTTGTTTGGTTGTTTTTTTCTCCTAGCTGTTATCAGAGAGGAAGAACAGATCTATATTGACAAGAAAGGAAAAATTCTGAAGCTGAACTTCTTCTGGGGACAGTTCCCAAACCTACTCATTTTAGTACATTCCCTGTGAGACCTTTTTTTGCATCTATATTGACAGTCTCTACAGCAAAGGACTGTGATTTTTGTTTGAATTTGCAGACAGTAAGGAATTTATTTGGAAGATTTAAGAAAAAAAATCTTGTAACAAAATTTCTTATGCATCTCCCAATGTTATCTGACAGTGACTGTACAGACTGTCATGAGACAAAGGCACCCTAAGTAAAAAACAGTGTTTTACTGAACTTCTGCAAGTTCTAACAGAGAGACTGAATGAAAACAACAAAAGCACCAGATCTTTTTAATGGAAAATTCTAAATGTAAACCTTTTAGAAAAAAAGAGATAATTTAGTATGATTGCAAATGTCCCATAAGGTTCTGATAACTGAATTTGGTTTTGCATGCCTTTTATTGTTGTTATGGTTGTCACTGTTAATAAACCTGGCTCAATTTAGTAGATAATACTGTGACTGTACCATAATGCCTTATACATTTTCTAAGCTGACACATTAAGCTAATAATGTCATATTTCATGCTCTCACACAATGGAGAAGGCTACCAAGAATTTTTGTGAAGCTCACAGTTATCTTTTAAGACTAAATGGATTATTGAGGATGGGGAGTCTTTTGTTTGCTCAGTTGGTTTGTCCATGTAAGTATTTACAATAGGAGATTCCTGCAGCTGCAAGCACGAGTTTACTGCTGTGTGAGAGAAAGAGAGAAGCTTGGGTAGCCAATTAAGAGATGTTGTGTGGTGACTGCTCCAGGCTGGAAAAATGTCAACATCAATTTCAGGTTCTGCACATTAAGCCAATCAGCAATAGACTTTGTTTCAGCTTCTGCTCTCTTGCAGGTTTTTGGTTAAATTGAATTTTATAAACAGGCAAATGGAACGGAGCCCTTCACCCTTTCGAAGACAGTTTTCTGTTTGTGCAAGTGAAGGTTATTAGGAAATGCAAATATGATACACATACCAATTATTCTTTAAAAATATTTCACCTTCCATATCCCCCCTTGAAGTCAATTTACTTCTGTGTAGAAGTGCTTCACACTGAGCTCCCTAGAATTTAGCCATTTGAAAATATATAGGCATCATGAATATAAATTGTATTAAATATTCCTGGGTTTTAAGTGTTACCGAAACAAGGCGCGTTGTCTAATTTCATTTAGCTGCAGTGATTTGATGGTTTCTGTAATTTAACCTTGTTTCAGAGCAACTTCTCTGAGAACACAGAGAAGTAACACTTTGCAGCTCTTCTATTACATTCATGGTTGATACAGTAAAATATCTGAAGAGTTCTGCTCCATGAGTGGTATAGACATTCTCCTTCTCCCAGTATTTGTATATACAGTATAGATACAGGCTTCAAGGACAATTTTCATTAATATTGACCACCAGGTACATCTGTTTCAAGTGCTTCATGTGCTTTTGTAGCCCTAGTGGTTGTTTCCTGAGGAAACTGTCAGATTCTAGTCCTCCTTCCATGGTATCCTGCAAGTGTAACTAACTTTTCAGTGTGACAAAGCTCAGGGGAAGATAATACATTCTTCCCACAATTGAGCCCTCAGATAAAATTTTCCTTCCCTACTAGAGAGACAAAACTTTCAGGCTAATCTAAAGATTAAATCATTTGGATGTATCTGATTCAGCTATGCAGCAAGGCTATACTATCCTTGATTTAAAAAGAAAAAAAAAAGAGACTTCTCTGTTATATATTATGACAGTTTCAGGTCTCTGGACTATAATCATCACAACTGCTCTGATCAGCCCATGGAAGGATGTCCTCACGAGTTGTCCTACTGGTATTGTGAATGTGATTTATGAGTACTTTTGCATGCTATGGATATATAAACATGGACAGCATCTTCCTCGTCAGACTCCTTATAAAGTGTCCAATCTTCCCAATCCTATTGGAGATATCATATGGGTGAAGTTTTATTTGAAAAAGACTGGCCACAGATTATTTATGCCTTATAACTCTTTGGCATGGACATTTAAAAGCAATTGGTACAAAATCTGATTTTCTACAATAATTCCTTTTTTTTTCATGAAAACTTTAATGCTAACTTTGCCATGATTAGTAGTATCATGCTTTATCTTGTATAGTTGTCAACAAATGAAGTAACTAAATCCAAGATCACACATATACTTGAGAGAAAATAGATTTTTTTATTTTATTGCTTGCAATATAAAAATATCTTGGTATGAATACAATGCAAATGTTGCTCTCTTTTGGCTATCTTAATGATTTCTGCAGTATAAAGATGCTGTATTGCTTCATGTGTATTAGCTGCTGCTTTAATGACAGAATGCTTTGCCTGTCAAAATTACCTTATACCTTTCCACCATCAGGATATATCAAGGCTTAGAGACAGATACTGGAAAAAAAATTACCCAGTTCTGAATATAGCAAAGATACTCCATTAGAAGATACGGAAATGCCAAATTCAGGAAGAAATTCTTGCTTGTTTTGTTTTTCTTTTCTGAATTAAATCTTTTTATATGTTCTTAAGAAAAGAAAAAGGAAGGATGGAAGAATTGTAAATAACTCTTCTCATCAGTTCAAAGTTATTATGAGTTTATGTTCTAGGGAAAGGAGCTACATGTACTCCAAGTAGTCTGAGCTACCTCAGTTCATGATAAATGGAATAAGTAGAAATTCAGAACAAATTAAGACAATGAAACATTGAAACAAGATATACAGAAATTAAGTAATTCCTTATATCATTGATAAAAAAAAACCCAAACAACTGAATGTGTCTTCAAAGAAATAGCTCGTATTTGATATAACTGAATTGTGGCAGAATTTTTCTTACAGATAGTAAGTTTACTAGTTACAACTGGCATATTATTGTGGTATAACAAGAAAGGGCAAAGAGCATATTTACCTTACAGATGCTGTTATTTCACAGATGTTTACAGGTCACGAAGACATGTAACTTTTAAAATAGTGCTAAAATTTTTTGAAATGTGCTAATACCTAAAGACAAACTGCTCTTTAAAAATCTGTCCATTCTGTATATGCTATTCTGCATGAGTAACTGAGAACATTTTTTGTTTGTAGAATGTTATTTCCTTACAGATGTAAAAAGAATAATTTATTACAGCATATCTTGCATTCAACAACATCCATTTCTGATCTATTAAACAATAGTTTCTACAAGTCTTTAAAATTATCTGTATTTTTGACTTTTTCTCATCTGCTTTTCCTCTTTGAGAATGGGATAGGAATTCTGAGAATTCTCTGAGCCAGTACTCTGAGTTATTAACACAGTGTAGAAATCTTAGGAAAGTAATGCACAGGGAATTACATAACATTTGGAACATCATGTTTGTCCTTAAAATTATACTAACTGCCATGTGGTTTAAGTAGAATAACAGATTTTTTACTTTTGCTGCATTGCATTTCAGTTAAACGCTGGGACAAGTCCAGAGATGCTTCAGAAACCATCCTTGGAGACTTTCCTGACCTGACTTGGGAAAGGTCTAAGCAACTGACTTGAATCCAGTGTTGACCATGCTATAAGCAGAATGTTACTTTCAGTGACTAGCTTGAGGATTGCTCACCCTTTCTTATTCACAAAAACCTTTTTATTCACAATATTCAAAACCAACAACAGAGCTAAAACTGTGACACTGCTAAAGAAACATAAAATGGGCGCTTAATCTGTTCACAAAATTACTTTGGTTCTGTAGCATAGGAGTGCCTAAGTGAAACAGGAGGTGGATGGATACAGTATCTTCCTCTTACAGTAACATTGCTAATCATTGTGGAACTCTTTTTCAATCTTAAAATCAGAACATTCTGATTAATTTTCCAAGAGACTTTTGTAATCATTCTTATTCATGTCTGTTTGGGGACCTGCCCTCTCTTTCTCCATACACTACACCTCAGATTGTATTCTGTTTGGAAGAGCTAGAAATCTCCCATCTTGCCTTTGAATCTGCCTGGGAAGGTTTTAATCTTCTACCCCAGGTTTAGTTTAACAAACATTTATGTCCAAGATATCTTCCAGTCATTCATCTTTACTTATACAGCTCAAATGTCTCTTTGTGTCATCACATACTAACTATCTAATTATCTCTACTCGTCGCAGTGAGGTGTAAAATCTCTTCCTTCCCTTATTGACATTTGTAAAGTAGTATGCATGTGCCTATGCGTTTTTCAAGGTGAAGTTTTTTTGTTTAGTAGATTCTCTCTGAATCAGCCTGCTCTTTAACAGTCATATTTAATGCTGTCATCTCGATAGAATAAATGCACCCATTTAGATGAGCATAAGCATCTCATTTGTACAGCTTCAGGTAGACAGTGGGTTTGTGTGACTGAGCTTCATCATAACTTTCTGAGATACTGTACAGCACAAAACCAGATTTGTTTCCTTCTACATATCAGTTTTTAAGTGTAAGAAACTTATTTCTTGCAGATGCTGTTTTGTGTGCCTGTTCACAGATATGATTCACATTCTGGGAAGTGTCTTCAGAGGTCCATAACCGTGACTTCTTGTTTTGCTATTTGGATTGCTCATACAATGCAGTCTCTCATTTGCATATAAAAGTTATATAGCAACATCTCCTTATGCAGAGTTATCATTACTGGACTGTTTTGGTTTGGAGCATGACAAATAGAATGAGTTTGCTTAGACTTGAGCCAATGGTTTGGTAAAAGATATTGTCTAAATCCCCATTAAGAAGAATAAATGAACAACATAAGGAAGTATAAGTGTTCAAGGCAGTGAGATAAATCTTCCACTTTTCGTCAGTAACAAAAATGTATTTGCTACAATTCTCCATTAACTCAAGGCAGAGATGATACTGGCTTATTAATACGTGCTGGGAATTCATGCAGAGGACACAATTTTTCTTTTCATTGTTAAAAATGTTTTCTTTAATTTCAATAGCACTTGCTGTGCCAAAAGAACTAGATTTTTAAGATGTACATCTCTGTAAATCTTATATATTATTTATGCTGCTATTATCACAAAATCTGGTTTGGCATGAATGCATATCCAGTTAATATATCTTTATTTTCATCTCAAAACAGAGCTATTAAATTTAACTGTGTTCATGTTGCCTTTTAGTAAGATCAATAGCAGTCTTAATTTACTAACAGAAAACACATTAAAAGAGTTTCCATGAATATTAAGTTCAACAAATCAATATGAATTTGTAATTAATTAATTGTTTCAGACATAAGTACCCGTGGTTTTAATTTCTTGAAATGTCCTGAAGAAGGAATAGTTCTGTTGTGTTTATATTGTATTTATACACAATGCTACTTAGAGAGGGAAGGCTACCAAAACCCATCCCCTACCAGAAACCTTGTATTTTTTGTGCTTAGGGCTATCAGACACAATTAGATAAATAATTTGTAACCCTCCTTTCTATCACTGAGACATAATTCATGCAAATAATAGAAAATAAGAGGGAATTAATATTGCTCAATTTTATTTATAAGAAAGAATTTTCTGGAGGAAACTATTGTATATTTGGTCCATATACCAGAGGACATAAAGGTAGTGTTTATCATATTTTCTCCGTTTCCATCTAAATAGAAGTTACTATGGAATCTTGCCTCAAACTAAGAGCTTTTCAGCAAAGGAGTCATTACGCTGATTCCAATCTGTCATCCCATTGTAAATCTGGATTGCCTCTATTGAACTCATGAGCATAACTCTGGAATTACTGCAGTGTAATTTGGCACATGCAGTATAACAAGGTAAAAAACCCAGTGGCGTAATACAAAATATATATATATGCACATAAAAATCATAATTCTTTCAGCAATGTATTTAGTGTGTCTGTGCAAAGTTCTTTTCAAAGGAGTATGCCACAGAAGCAGGTTAAATGCACAATGTTCCCAGCTACAACTGCAGCAGCTGATTTTTCTGCAGCTGGTGTTACTATCTGTTCACTACACAGTAGGCAAAAGTATAAACCGTCCAAGAACCACTTCAGGAACTGCAGGGTATAATGGAAAAGGTCCTGTAAATAATTTAAAATTATTTAATTAGGTAAAATCACCCAAAGGGTGTTCTTTTATGTTTTTCATAAATCTCTTTCTGAACTTGAAATATTTTTAGCTTTACCATTACTGAAGCTGAAAAACACTGAGATAAAACCTACTCTTCAGAGATACATTTGCCTTTTAAGAAATGAACATTGATTCTTGTGTGTGTTTATTTAAAATATATCTAGTTGTGTATTAGGATATAAAATACTGTTCACATTAAGTAGGATGGTTGCAATTCACAGGAAAGGCAAAGTGGAAAGGGATTTATACAGCAAAGTGTTGGACTTTACTTTCAGAAAGTTTTTCATATCACATCATACCTGAATTTATTTTAGTATATGAATGCCATGACTCAAAAACTCAAATTGTTATGATAGTTCCTCTAAGTAAAAAGGTAAAAAGGTGCATTAACCCAGGTGCTCTAGTTCCTATTAATCAGTTTTTTAAACAAAATAAAGCTGAATGAAAAACAATCTCAGCTCAGAGCCTAAGATAGACCTTACATATGTAAAGGTGACACCCAAGGCTAGTATTTCCTTCTAGCTTTGAAAGGAATCCAGCCTTGAAATCAAAGGAGAAAAGATGCCATCAACATATGTACATGAACATTCTGGGGTAAAAAATGCACAACTCTGAAGAAGTTACCTCTGTCTACAGTGTTATAAAGGTTTTTACTGATTCACGAACTATAAAAATGCATCAACCCCACTAACGAAGCTAAACCCACTTTACTAGTAATAAATAAATTCTAGAACATTTACAAGCCATTAAATATTAAAAAACATTCTCATAGTCTTGAAATCTGCTGTTCATTACCTCCTGCCCCTGTGCCAAATGCAAATATGCACAATGTTCACTGGATAGTTGCCAGTATCCCAAACAACTACCCACTTGTTAAATTATATGTGGCATTTTGAAACACAGCATTGTCTCTCCAGTCTGCTTCTAGGAATCTGTCCAATAAAATATGTATTAAATAAGAAAATATTGTATATTGTGTTCTAAACACAGTGCTCTTCATAACAGGAGAGGGAGTATAACTGAAAGAAGTGGAAAAAAATAAGATGCTGTGTTGCTCATGAAGCTGGTGGTACATTCCAGTTGAGGAAGAAATAAGAAGCATCTTATTGCATGAGCTTTGTTTAGAGGGAAAGATGTCTATTCACTCTATTTACAGTGCACTTTTGCATCATCATTTGGATCACTCTCCTATCTTCATTAAGTGCTTTATATAAGCATTTAAGGACAAATTCTACCTTTATTATAAGGGTATAGGGGCTTGTCTTCAGTTAACATCTCAATGTACTGGGAAGCTGATGGAATAAGCTTTTGCATTCTGAAGAGGTCTACAATTTTGGAAAAAAAAATATAAATGTCCATATACTAAGATTTCTGATACCTCTGACTGGTTTCTCAGTTTCCTCCTATTTGAATTTACTGGAATTTCATCAGCAAGAGATAGAATTTGGAATTTCAAGAAAATTTGAGGGGATTCTTCCCCCACCCCCAGGAATAATGAAGATTTTCGGTCTGCTTAACAGTTTAAGACCATTAGGAATATACTACTTTTTAAATTCACATGACACTTTTGAACAAAATATTTTGTTTTCAACCAATCAAATAAATCAAGAGTAATTGTTTGCTCAAGCATTCTGTCTCTGATCGTCATGATGGTCTAGAAAAACAAGTTAATAAGAGAGACAAAGCATTTAATTCCAATCACTGACAGATTTGAAGTTTGTAACTGAATTTTGTGAATAATGCTGATTTTTTTGTTAACGAGCCTAAGCTTTGTTAGCCTATCTGTAGTAAAATAGATCTTTAAATACATTGCATGCATATCAAGGTTGTGGAAAAAACTTTGCACCTCATGATGTTAAATGCAATGCAATTGATGCATCATTAGAGATATAAAGTTGGAAGTTAAATTAGTTATTGAACTACTTGCAGTCTGATACCATCTATTTAATTGCGACTGGACAGTGAGACTGACAATCACATAAATCCTCATATCACACCAGAACTAGTTCAATAACTCAAGCATCTAGATACTTCTGTCCTTGAAAACACCATTAAGACAAAAAGGCTGGTTTTGGTGGAGAGGTTTTTTTGGTTTGTTTGTTTGTTTGTTTGGGGTTTGGTTTGGTTTTGTTTTATTTTTTGTCTGAATGACAAAAACCTCATCTGTAGAAGAATGGTTGTAGGGGCTTTGAAGAATAAAGGGTGCATGTGTCCCATGTCAGGATATCACAAGAAAATTTATGTCTTATAAACATGATTGCCCAGGTGATCCATGTAAACATGTTACTAAGCTGTTTCATGAATATACACTACACAAACACAATAGGGGATAATCTAAAACTGGTCTAGGACTTGCCCCAGTCCACACCTGTTATCCTAAGACACAAGTGGCATGGTTTATCAAGTTCCACTCATAAAGCTGAGAAGAAGACCATGCTTATGGGTAATAACACAGGGAATAGTTAAAGTACTGCAAGCCCTCTTCCTAACACGCCACTTTACACTTGCTCATATTAATAAACTTGAGAAAGTATTGAAACTGGTAAAACTATGGTTTAATAATGCATTCCAAATTAGTTGTTGGTTATGTTTCCCATGACAGATTCAGTGGCTCAATTGCAGGCACTTTTAATAATGCATTTCAACAGTTATCAGACTTGTTTTCTGTCACAGATAAAATGGCTTAATTATAACCACTGTTTTAAGCAACATTTTGCCTGCATATTGCAGTCTGTTTAGAGTAAAGGTAGTGTCCTACTCTGCATCTTCAGGAAAAGAAAGCCCACGTGCAGGACCTGGCACTTAGCCTTGTTGAAGCTCATCCCATTAACATTGGCCCATCAGTCCAACCTATCCAAGTTAACGGCCCATTGATCCAATCTATCGAAGTGAAGTGACTATTTGGTTTCAAATAGAAATTCTAACTTTTTCACATGTATGTTTTCTTGGAACATGGCTATGTCTGAAAAAAAAGAAAATTTGGCTTTTTTTTTGTATCTTTGACAAATTATGTGTTTGTGCAGGTGAGTGTGTGGTGAAAGAGACAAGCTAAAAATGCTAATATGCTAATATTGCAACTATAATTCACATATTATTTTATTTTCACTCCTTAAGTTTATAAATAAAAATTGCTCAGTTCCAGTTGAGAGTAGATAATTTTTACCGATGAGTTAATTTAGGAAAAATAATCTAGAGATTTATCTTTTATAAAATAGTGTTATTTCAGCCATCTTTCCATTTTCTGAAATGTTTTAAAAACCCATGCTTGCTGAATATTGAAAGTTAAATTATTGTTTTGTCTGAAGTTTTCTATGAGACATATAAAACACAGCATAAAGACATTACATTAGATTATTTTATTTGCTACATGCAGTGTAAAGTGTGCCTAAGAAGAAACACAGTGACATGTCTTTGGGTAGTGTGTTTTTCTCCATATTGAGAAGCTTTTTCCATTGGGCATCTTCTTTTCCCTGATAAAATAATATCCAACTTAGTGAATGCTTGGTCTCAGTTAAAAACCAGCATATTTGAGTCTGATCCAGAAAGAAGTTAAATCAATGAAATTTTTTCCATTTTTTTCAGAGGGCTTTGAGTCAAGCTTTTAGCTAAGCAGCTGTTTGGTTCTTCTAAGCAATATAAATTGCTTTTTTGGATGATATGCATTTTTCTGTACTATACAACTACTCTATGGAAATTTTGAGTTTAATAACAACATGTCTCTTTACGGGTGAAATTCTTCAGTTTCATCATGTGTACCTAATCAGAATATAACTTGTAATAGAGATAATAGTTAAATGTGATATGTAAGTTGACTGAAATAAAAAACAAGGCCGTCAAACCAGAAATTCTAAATAATGCTGTTTCCAGGAAGCAACTAACACTGGTGACATTGTCATCTATTCCTGTAAAAAGCTATGATGAAAATGAAATATCTCAAATACAAATTCAGATGATTCATGTTAAATGCAGCCTTTAAAATACTGCCAGGGTAAATGAAAAATGTAATGTCATTTGCAGCCAACTCCACATAGTTCTGCCATTAGAAACACAGCTGAGGTTATAAATAGCTATTTTTACACAAAGCCAATACTATATGTTAAACAATTTCAGTTTTCTCCTACCAAAAATAGTCCTTACATATAGTACATCAGGCAGAAATTTTAAAAGGAGTAACAAAACCTCCATTCTTGAAAAGGTACTGCAGCAGGAGAATATTATGTTGTCATGTTGCTAGTAACACTATCATTTGAAAAATTATCTGCTATCTTGAGTGAGCATAAATGACACAGACTATTGGTCTAATTCTCCGTGGGGCAAGGGCATACAGTAGTGCATTGGCTAACACAAAAGTTTTTTCACATTAGCATAATACTACTTTCCAGAAATAGGGGAATGGTTAAGTCATAAATTGTACATATAGCCTCATTCTGCTGTAGTTCTTAGACACCATATTTCTTGCCTTCTGCTCTTGAGTGTTCATTGCTTTTCTCTTCCTATGCCCGTTTCCTTACTATCCTCTAGAAACTTCTGACATAAAATTCCATCTCTCTTAGAAAATGTACTGAGTATAATGCAAGTTTCAGTCTTTTGCCTGATCAGAATGCTTCAGACATTATGTAGTATACTGAGTATTAATCTCTTGTACTCACTGAAATAAAATACTATAATATTCTTAAACAATCCTTACAATTAGGAAGACATGGAGAACATTACTCTGTCCAGCACATTATGGCCTGGGAAATAAACTTGTCTTTTAATTGCCTAATAGAGTTAAAATAGTCATTTTCTGTTAAAAATCAATGATCAATATAATTTTAACTCTAAAGGATGTTTCTGAAATTCTGAAAGACCTTGCAAGATCTCCATGCTTCTTTTTAAGCAACTTGGTGGAAAATAACTTAATTCAGCTGATTTGAGGGATTTTTTTTTTTTTTTCACAAATTTACTGGGTGTTAGTAAAATGAATGCATAAGCCCATCCTGAAAAAAAAAAAAAAAAGAGTTGAAATGTCAGTTTGGCTTTGAGATAAGCTTCCCTTCTCTATTTCATACCTCGAATGCAGAATTGCACACAGGATCACAGGATGGATGGGGCTGGAGGCACTTCTGGATATCTTCTAGCACACTCAGAGCAGTGCCAGACACTGCACATTGCTCAGCACTGTGTCCAGTCAAGTCTTGACTATCAGCAAGGATGGAGGATCCACATCTCTGGGCAGACTGTTCTAATGTTCACCCAGATTAGAAAAGTGTTTTCTTACACTGGGACAGAATTTCCTGTATTTCAGTTTGTGCTTACTGCCTCTTGTCCTGTCACTGAGTACCGATGAGAAGAGCCTGGCTCTGTCTTATTTACTTCTACAATGGGACATTTATACACATGTATGAGATCCTCCTGAGACTTCTCAATGCTGAACAATCCCAGGTCTCTCAGTCTCTCCTTCTATGCCAGATTCTCCGGTTCCTCAGTAATCAACACTGTACAGGGCGGGCTGTTTCTTACAGTATTTCTCTACATTATCACCATAAATGCTGGCATGCAGATGAGAAAAGGTCAGTCAGTAAAACAGTATTTTGGCAATGTCAGAACCTGTCCTGGCATGTCAGAAGTATCACCTTATGTTTATTGTTCAAAAATAACACTTTTTCAGACCCATATTCATTCCTACTTCCAGCAGAACCTCTTATTTCAGCAACAGAAGATTCAGATCTGTGAATAGGTCTTAGTTAAGTGCCAGTTTCTCATAATCACACACAACACAAGCAACAAAATGAAATGGTATCATTGTGGTATTCTAGTGTATCCATAAACCCACAAATTTTTTCTTCTTCTCCATAGCTAGAGCTTTAACCTTTCTGAGTCACTAGGAAAAATAAACCTGATAAGCATAATTATTGAAATATCTCCTAGCAAAGAAATAGTGAAATGGAAATCTGTGGCCATAAAAAGTTAAAAATAACTGACATCCTGAGAACTGCAGCCTGTGTAATACAGACTGTGAAGCACTCACAATAAGAAATTTGGTTTTGTTTAGATTAGTAGAAGTGACTGACTCATTTGGTGGCAGTTTTCAAACTCAATTTTGTGAGATTTTTGATTTTAATTTTCTGTTCTGTTCCCTATTTGTTATAACAAGGTAAAGGAACTTAGGGCAGATGGGAACCCACTAGAAGCTGGATGAATGGTTTTGGAGGGTATTCTTCCATCTGCTTCTGTTTTCTTCTATACAGTTTGTTCACTCACATTAAAAGGTAGCCAAATAAGAAGGAACACATTTTTGGATCTGTTTTTAAAAAGAGATTTTTTTCTTTTGGTTCAAATCCAAAATCTTGAGATCCCTTCCTCAACAGCTGCAAGAAATCACATAATTTGGGCATCAGTATTTTCATTCATTAAAATAAAAATTATTTTAAGACAACTTTTCTATTACTTCTTTCTTACAGTAATAGAATATATATTGAGAAAATTATTGATCATGATACTTAAAACATATTGTACTTATAGAAGACCCATGAAGCATGTTTATCCTACGAACTTTTCCCTTGAAGTTTTGTTTTCATGCCATATAGATTAATATGGCTGCTGAATATACGTTTAATATTAATTAAAGTTTGTTAAAATACCTAAAGAAATTTCCAGAGCACTTCAGTATGGATAGTAGGAAAGTGCAACAGTACATTGTAGCTTGCATATACAGGGTCTACTTAACACTTTCCTAATAGTAGTAAAGACAGTGACTCTTCCCTGATGTTTCCCTGCTGGCTGTTACTATCACAGGAGCCCCTGACCCATCTCTGTCAGGTTTTGGCTGTGCTGCTGTGTCCCCAGCGTGCTGCAGGGTAATGGGCTGAAGTTCCTAAGTAGCCCCCCTTCCCTCCAACCTTGATGTGTCGTCCCTCCTCATGTGAAATGAAGGCCTGATGGTATCATTATCCCCTTCCTCCTTCTCATCTGCTTGATCGTTCCCCTGTTCTTCTGTGGGTCCAAGCTCATTGATAGCTCTTACATCTTCCCCTTCACGTGGCTCATTGTCTCCTACTTCCCCTGAAATAACAGTGGAGCTGGTACCCTGCTCCACAAATGTCCCAGGCTTTTTTCCAGAGAGACTCTTTTTTCCCTTTCCCTACTTCAAATCTAGTTCAAAGCTCGGTCAATGAGCCCAGACAATTCTTGTGATAAAAACTTTCTCCCCCTTTGAGAATGATGCACCCCATCTGCTGCTAGCAGGCCTGGCCTCTTGTAAATTGACCCCTGGTCAAAAAACATCTTCTGAATTCTGTCTGTCCTGGTTTTTGTCAAAAGATGCCTTTACTAATGCAGCCTTTACATTCTGGATGCAGTGAAAATGTGGGTGTGATTAGTGTCAAGTGTTAAGTTAGCACTATCCATTGTCCATATATACATGTATATAGATAATGCAACATCTATGGTGAACACTAGCTCACAAATTTGACACCTGTCTGGCACACCATTCCAACTCTCCCTAGCAACACACCAACTCTTTGCAGTAACAATCCATCTGTCTGTGTTATCAATCCAACTGTTCAGAAGAAAGCCCAAAATCTTTCCAGGATCAATCAGTCTCAGTATCCTGCCAAGCTATTTTCCCTTCCATGTTAAAATGACACAAGATCTTATGCAATAAACTACTGGTTTTTAAAGGGACAAATTTGTTGTGGCTCACTGGTCTTCAGAAAGTCATGTAGCTCGAATTTCAGGTACAAAAATTAGGAAACTAAAAAAGACAGAGAAAAACCAATTACTGTTCAATATCTGTGCCAGATAAAATAGAATAATATTTTTTTTAGAATTCATATACTCTTACAACACCTTCAGCGCAGGGAACATCTCCATATGAGAGTACAATGCTTAACTTTGAACCGAAATTGAAAGGAAGATAATTTTCTGCAATCACAGAGCACATTTTACAGTAGAAAATACGCAGCATTTCTTTGGGTGAGTGCTGAGTACTTCATATATATTGCTAAATTCTAAATGTAATTATCTGTATTCATTTCTCTCTCTTTCTAATGCTATGAAAATAACCATTTATGCATGTCATTTACCCTATTTCCAGTCTTATTTATTCTGTCTTTATCTCCAGTGACTGTGGTCCCCAGTGTCATTTTTCTTTATCTCACAATACAGGATCACAGAATAATTCCAGTGCAATTTTTGTTTTCTGTGGTCCTAAAGGATATAATGAGAGATCTCTAGGTCACTCCACAGCCCAAAGCAGGGCCATCTATGAGATGAGACCAGGATGTTCACGGTTCGGTCTAGTTGTGATGTAAAATCCTCCAAGGACAGAGAATTCAGAGCACAACTGTCAGAGCAACCTGCTTCACCACCTCACTGTCTTCATGAAGAAGACATTTTTTCTCCTTATATCTAGTTTGAATCTCTTGTCTCAGTGTACATCTGTCGTTTCTTGCCCTCCCTCCCTGAATTTCTGTGAGGAGTCTGGCTGCATCTCCTTGATGATAATTGCATCGGCTGTGGGGTTTGTTAGGTGCACTGAAGCTGTCCCTTCTCCAGGAAGACCCAGCCCACCTCCCCCAGTCTCTTCTTATTGGCAAGTGCTGCAGCCCTCACCACCTCAGAGTGCCTCTGCTGAGATGCCTTCTGTTTGTCCATGTCTTTGCTGTCAGAAAAAAAATGGGAAAAACTGAATACAGTGTCTAGATGTCATCTGACGAGTGCCCTGTAGAGAAAGCCAAGCCATCCCATCAATTTACAGGCATGCACTGTTAATATAGCCCAGGAGGTTGTTGCTTGCCTTTGCTGCCAGCACACACCATGGACTTAAATTCATCTTGTTGTCCACCTCCATCCCAGAGCCTTTCCCACAGATCTGTTTCATAGCCTCTCTATCTCCAGATGGTGCTGTTGTAGGGGCTGGGTTTTTTATTCTGTAATGGGAGAAGTTTCTTGGCATTTGGAGAGCTTGGTATTTGTCCCTACTGAATTTATTAATGTTCCCGATCACTCATTTCTTCAGTCTTTTTGAAGCCCTGTCCTCAAGTGTATTGTCTGGTACCCATAATTTGGCATCATCTGCAAAATTGATGAGAATATGCTCTGTCACATCCTGCTCATCGTTGATAGAGATGTAAAAGATAAAAGGTCCTGGATCAGACCCCTGTGGTGGTCCACTTGTCACAGGCATCCAGGTGAAGTATGACCATTTAACCACTTTCTGAACCCCATTATCCAAATATGGTTGTCTAGCCATTCAGACTCCAACATTGCAACTTCAATATCATGATCGACAGCATCAAAATCTTGCTAAAATCTATGCAAAGAACATTCACTACTGTCCTCACATCCTCAATTCATTTTATCACAGAAGAGAACCAGTTTGGTTAAGCATGACTTGCTCTTGGTATAATCCATAGTGACTTCCAATCATCTACTTAACTTCATGTGTCCAGAAATGTGTTCCAAGAGGACTCATTCCATGAGTTTCCCGGGAACTGAAATGTGACTTACCATCCTGAAGTTCTATCCTGTGAACTTCAGGATGGTCTTTTGGCCTTCTTGGCCTTTTTTGAAGAAGGCTGTGACACTTACCTTCTCCAGTCAATAGACACCTCCTTTTCCTTCTCAAAGACTATGAAAAGAAACTGAAACCATTTTTTTTATTATTTTTTTTCCAAAACCTACACATCTGTCATTGAGTAGCTATTTTATTTTGCTGAATAACAATAGAAACATTGAAAATATGTGTCTCTTCTGCAGGTGACTTGGCACTTGACTTCAGCTGATGTTGTGTTCAGTATCACAGTATATATATTCTAGGCATGAATTATTGATACAAAGTGTCTGGCTATAGAATATATTCTGGAAATCTGCAAGAGGGTTATTATATTGGTTCACTATTGAGTGTACTGTAACTTGTAGGGCATCAGTAGAAATTAGATGTATGGCCATCAAAATATGAACAACCAACCTGGTCAGCTGAGGAATTCTTGAATGATTCTGTATTAACCTACTCTTCACTCGGTGTTAATTCAGGCAGTGTTTCAAGTGAGCAATCTAAAGAGTATTCATATGAATTAATAGTGTAAGCCTGAGTACACAAATTTGTTAATTGCAATTAGAAGACAATAACAATTTAATGTTTCTTAAGAGCTTAGAAATCTTTTTTTTTTCTCTTATTACTGCAATTCATCTAAAGTTCAGTTAATTCATATTCTTTAGGTTGCAGTCTTTTAAAAAAAGATTGATACCTTATTTATTTAAAATAATTAAAATAATTGCAAAAAAACCCTTAGATGCCAGTGTGACATATACTAAGTACTTTTCCTGCCTAGTCCATTGTACATAGTTTGTCTTTGAGATCAACCCTTCAATAGATATGGCTAGATGACTTCTAAACCCATTCACCTATATAGAAAGGTGGCTTTGCACTGTTTTTTGTAAGCAGAAAACCTTATTCTCCCTTCTTCTGGTACTGTCAGACCTCAGTGACTAGTTTCCTTCTAGTTTCTTTAAGTTTCTATCTTATAGTTTCATGTTCAATAACCTCAGTATCTGGGAAACGAAGGTGGGAGGGGGTTAATTTCTTGTCTATAAATTTTTGAGATGCTTGTGTAGAACACTGTCAACACAGAAAAGCTCTAATACAAGATTTCCCACTCCTGCTAAACAGTGTTAATAAGTGAGTTTTGTGCTTTATTTTGACTTTTTTTTCTTGTGTGAAAAACAGATTTATTTATGCTTATAGCACAAGTAGCACATTTTACTTATCCTGCTGTTTTATAAAAATAGCCATCTCCTTGTAACATATTCTGAGAAAATCAGGTCAACTTTATTTTTGATGTCCAAATCAGAACTGAGATGCTGGGGATAACATTCTTCTTGTCCTTTAAGGAAGTTGTCCACATATGTGCATGTAGTTATTATTTGTCTATCTGTACTTTTTTCCAGTGTCCAGCATGTCCTTACAAGGAATTAATGTCAAAAAATGGATTGTATAGAATATACAGTGGGTTAAAATATAATTTGAATGTAAAAAAAAGCAATGCTATAGCTGACTAAACTAGTCAAATGATTACTGATATTATGAGGAGGTCCCAAGATACTCTTGGCATTTTAATAATTTTGAGTCCAGAGAGGTAATCTAATAGTCCTGGTCAGTAAACTCCAGCTCTCAACAGATGTCCTTATTCAGATGAGTTGCCCTGTACATCCTCAATAATTAGATTGCACATGAGTGGCTTGAACCTCATCACTTGGTGCAAAGAGCTGACTCTCATCTCTTCAGGTCATGTGCACTTAATTGTGAACTGTAATGTAATGGAGAGTAGGCTTTGTGCACAATTCACATGCCAGACTAACAACAGGGGATTTGTAGGGGTGAGAGGGTTGAATGGATGAAAGCACTGATATATTATACACTCGCACTTTAAACCTAATTTGGAGATAGAATTTCACCTTTTTAACTCTTCCCTACATTTCAGTCGCAAAGCACAATTGCTCAGGCTTAATACAGGCCACGACTTTGGCCCTGCAGTCATAAGCAGAGATGTCACAGTTCGTTGATCTGAAATGCGTATCAGCACTAGGCACCACTTAGGTAAATGTTTAAAACCAAGTAAAACTAAGCACTGAGTAGTCAGAAGTTGGCTACTGTGTTAAATTGATGAGACAAAATGTGTTACAGAGTCTCATGGGAAACAAATGAAGGAAACAGATTTAGATCTAATACTGCTGACCTATTCCCCTCCCAGAACACTACAGAAAGGAAAAGAAAGCAGGGCTGTTTAATTTTCCATGTTTGGTTTTAGAGATCTTATGTTTATTCCATTTGTTTTCTTTTTTACAGTAATCGAAGAAGGAAAGTGATCCCATAACTGTATTTCCCTTTTCTGACTTGCTTGATTTCTTATGCAATGATAGAGGATCTTAGTGTTTCTTTCATGTGCCCTTCTCAATTACTGAAGGGTAAAGAATTATATGTTTTTAAAACATGGATAGTAGCAGGCAAAGGTGATGTAATAAGGAAAAGAAAGGTAGATTGAGGAAAAAGAAGAGACAGTGACCCAGTAATATAGCCTGATTTTATACACTGAAGAAAATACAGATTGATTAGATTTCCTAACACAGACAAATTCTAAGGGGTAAAATATTTTTAAAAACCTTAAAGATCTTGCATTATGGTACATTTTCTGTATGACTATTTTTTATCTTTCTGATGAAATTACAAATAAATGCTATAATAATAATGTTTTTTATTAATGAACATGTGTGGTAGTTAGTTAATTTTACATTAGAAAAGTGTCTGAATGAAGAAAGATTTTCTCTTCAAGATCCATTTCACATCACATTTTTGTAAACAAATTGGCTTGTCGTGTGGCATTAGGTAGGATAGAAATGGGTATTAGTGGACAGAGAGGAGCAAATTGGGGCAAAATCTCACACAAAAGTCTTATGAAATTAAGTACAAAATTTTAAATGCTTTATCTGAAAAAAGACAATAAATCTTTTTTGAATCTTTGATTTCTGCTTGTCCTAATTAGATATATCTTGTGAAAAGTTCAGCAAAGTAAATGTTTGGTCTATATATTTTTAAATTACAAAAACATTCCTTATTGTAATGAAAAGGAAGCATTTTGAGCTTGAAAGTATGATGCAAATTATTACGCTTAGCCTATAGCAAAACATTCTGCATCAAAGAGCTGCGCTAGCTGAGGCAATAGTCAATGTTTAAAAAGAATTAATGAATGCAGAAAATAAAGCTTGCATTTTAATTCTCACAACATATGCAAACATAGTTTTATCTGTGGAGTTATATTTTTGTCCTTTAATCCAGACCCATCTTTAGTCTTTGATCATGATACAGTTCATAAACCTATAGTCCTCAACTCTGGCGGATCTGGAAAAACAAAGCAGAAACAATCAGAAGATGTCATTTTAATTTACTCAAATGTATTTAGCAGGCTCACTTCTGAAATGATGCATTTGTATAAAAATTAAAACATTTCCTAAAACAGTCACAAAATCACAGACTGGTTGAGGTTGGAAGGAACCTCTGGAGGCTATCTGGTCCAAGCCCCCCATGCAAGCAGGGCCACCTGGAACTGAATGCCCAGAACTGTGTCCATGTAGATTTTGAGTATTTCTAAGGAGGGGGACTGCACAAGTTCTCAGGTCAACTTGCACCAGTGCTCAGTCAACAGTAAAATAGTGTTCTCCTGCGTGGAGATGGAATGGCCGGTGTTTCACTGTGTGCCCATTGCCTCTGCTTCTGCCACTGAGCACCACTGAAAAGAGCTACTTCTGTCCTCTTTGCACCCTCCCTGATGGTGTTTATATAAACTGATGAGATCCCCTCTGAACTTTCTCTTGTCCAGGCTGAACAGTCTCAGAAGATGCTCCAGTCCCTTAATCATCTTCATGGCCCTTTGCTGGATTTGATTAAACTCCATTCACAACTCTTTATCCAACTAATATTTTATCCAGCAAAGTGTAAGTCCATCCAGCCATGAGCAGCCAGTTTCTCCAGCAGAATATTGTGGGAAACATGTCAAAAGCTTTACTAAAGTCTATGTAGACAACATCCTCATCCACTAAGCAGATGACCTTGTCATAGAAGGAGGTCGGGTTAGTCAAGCAGCACCTGCCTTTCATAAACCCATGCTGTATATGTATCTAATATGTCCATTTCTCTCTTGTGCTGAGGAGCCCAGAACGGGACACAATACTCTAGGTGTGACATAATCAGTGTAGTGTATAATGGATCACCTACCTCAACCTGCTAGCAGTACTTTAATGCAGACCAGGATATGATTCACCTTCTTTAAAGCAAGGGCACGTTTCTGGCTCTATGTTTAACTTCATGTCCACCAGGATCCCCAGGTCCTTTTCTGCAAAGCCACTTGTCAGGTGGTGCATGGGGTTGTTACTCCCCACGTGTAAAACTGTGCACTTCTGCTTGTTCACCTTTCTAATGTTCATGCCATCCTACTTATTTTCCTGAAGGAGAACCCAGAGAGTCCTGCAAAAACTGCTGCCTCAGTTGGCTGCCTCTGTTAGGTGAACTGTTACAGGGATACCTCTGAATAACCTGCTGCAGAAGCAGGAGAGCTGAATTGTTGCAGTTCTCCCACAGGTTAATTAGTTCTGATTAGAAAAAAGCTGTTTGCTTCATGTTCTTGCTAATGTGGCCAGCCTGCTTTGGAGTGCACTGTGTAGACATAGATTTCTCAGTGCTAGGTTATATTTCTGCACAATAAGTCAAAGTAGAGCGGTATTATATGCAGATTACTTGAAAGATTAGCACCTGCCTCCTATGTTCATTCAGCTTTTATTCAGTTGTCTAACCAGCACTTAGAATAACCAATTGCTACTTGTAGGGAGCAGTTCAGTTATCTTTTTTTTTGGTTGGTTGGTTGGTTTATTGTTTGTTTGGTTTGGTTTTGGTTTGTGGTTGGTTGGTTTTGATTGTTTGGTTGTTGTTTGCTCGTTTTTTCTTTAGAGAAAGAACAAATAACTATTGTAAATTCATGTTTTTCTCTTTGGAGTAAGGCAACCTGATTTTTAAGAGTATGAGAAAAAGCATTTGAAGTATTTGGTTCCTCATTTGTTTTACCTGACATATCTTTGTCGGGTAAACATAAGCATCTAATTATAAAAATCGGCATCAAAAAAGTGGCCAGCAGGTTGAAGGAGGTGACTCTTCTTCCCCTCTACTTCACTCTCATGAGACCCCACGTGGAGTACTGTGTCCAGCTCTGGAGGCCCGAACACAAGATGATCAGAGGGCTGAAACACTTCTCCTATGAGGACAGACAGAGAGTGGTTCAGCCTGGAGACAAGAAGGCTTATAACAACCTTATAACAACCTTCTCATAGCTTAAGGGAGCCTACAAGAAAGCTGGGGAGGGACCGTTAGAAATTAAGACCAAGTTCTTCACTGTGAGGGTGGTGTGACACTGGAACAGGTTTCCCAGGGAAATTGTGGAGTCCCTTTCCTGGACGTGTTCAAGGCTGCGTTGGATGGAGCATTGAACAACCTGATCTAGTGGGAGAAGTCCCTGTTTATGTCAGGGTGGTTGGAACTAGATGATTTTTAAGGTCCTTTCCAACCCAAACCATTCTATGATTCTATGAATTTGTTCTAGTCTTCCAAAATGTGCAGCTAGTTATCGAGTCCTGACCCATGGATGCAGTGAAAACTTTGAGGGATAATGTTGCTGAAAAGTAACCAGACTTATAAAAAGAAAGATGTTGCAAATGAGCTCCTAGATGCTATGAAATGGTTGGAATGAGCTTTGCTACAGCATTTCTCTTAAAAGTCCGCAAAGATGACCAGCAAAAAAAAGTCTCTCTCCTTCCTACCACATAAACTGTTTAGAAAATAAAATTCAGCCAAAGAAATTCTTGGTTACAGAATCATCCTCTTGCAAGCCTGAATGGCTTTTATATTCCTAATGAATATAATTCACTGTCCTCTTAGTGTCTTTATCATAAATTGACTCCATCTCCTTGATTCTCAAACATGAAAGGGAAAAATTCTTTAGCAAAAACAAACAAAACCAACAAAATTATGGAGACAGATGTTAATGGTGTCCTAACCCTTGTTGTTTTTTTTTTATAGAAGAATTATAATATGCTGTTCACTTAATCAAATGCTCCTTCTCAATTAATTTTTCTTTCTTAAAACCTTAAAAGCTTTGAGTTTGATATTTCATGCTTTTTTCACATAGTGCTTTTAAACAAGTAAGCATTGACTGCACTCTGATATAGCTGATTTTTGGGGGGGGGGGGGATGGGGCCTATCTTTGCATTAGAACTCCATGTTTTTGTGTGGTCAACATCGTAGATAACTCCATCTTTTGAAAAGAGATGTTCAGATAAACACTGTGTTGAGATAGCCTCTACAAAAACAGGGGAAGTGTAGCCATTACCTAAGGTGAACTTAGGTAATCTTATGATTGCTGAATTGTAGATGCTTTTAAAGATAATTTAGAAGTCGTAGGTATGAAATATACAGTAGTAAATCATTTATCTACACTGCTGGTAAAACAGTTCTCTAGCTAGAGTACACTATCTTTTCCTTTCTAGGCAAGTAGAAAATCCATACTTTTATTCAGGTACTAGCTTTCCAAGTCAAATAAATAACTATTTCTGATTCTTTATTCCTTATGAAGGCAAAGATCTCTTTAAGGTTGTGAGTAAAGGCTACAAAACTGGTCCAGAGAATCTTTGGAGGGAAAACAGATAATACATTCCTGTGATGGATGATGTCCTCTTTGTATCTTTACACCATTTGTGAAAACACATTCCAGACTTGCCTATAGTTTCAGCTGATATAAACTGATCTGGTGATGCAAAGTAATATAAACCTACACAGAAAGAAACATGAAGTCAGACTACATTTTGATACCTTTAGCCTTAGCCAATTGTTGCTTACTCCAGGAGAAGTTTCACTTAATATACTTCATATCAGTACTGTATGCCTGCTTTCTGCTGGTATGAAAAGTACTGCCTAGTCAGAGTGATAGCAGTTGATATCTCCTTTGCATAGCTGGAAGAAAACTACACAACAAAGGAATCACGTCCTTAATAGACATATGTAAACCAAAATGTTCAAAAGTTACATGCAACAACACATGCCAAAGAGATTATTTGGGATTGTTTTCTCTCCTGTGAATTTTGGCTGAAATGTTAATAAAAAATTGGTAAAACTGAATGAAGTATATCTAAGTATATTTTGAAGACTATGTAGTTTAAGCATTTACCAATACAAATTCAAAAATGATTCTTGTGCCTATCAGCTACTTAACTGACATTTCTGTTTGTATTCTCTAATTAACATAATGAAGGATACAGACTGGTATTCAAAAAACTAGTGGGAAGCACATAACTGAGGCTTCCAGAAAACTTCAGTTCAGATCCATAAATACTCATTAGAAGATTTCTCTCAAACCCCTTCTAGTGGGAACACCTTAAAAGATCACTGTAAGCAGAGCTGTGTGATACTTCTATCAACTTAACGTGTATGTTTTGTGTGGCATAAATGTTTTAATACCTTTTCTCCTCTGATTCTTATTTTATATAATTTATTAATAAAGTATTGCAATTTTTACAAAACTAAATGCATCAAGGAACAGGAAGAGAGGAGTCTGGCACAACATCCCAAGGGGATCTTGAATTAAACTCTGATGGGCATTTCAAGACTCCCACATTCTCCTCTAGGAAGAAGATTCAAAATGCATTATACTTTTATTTTAAAACATGGTGCTACGGTATTCATTTCATCAGATTTCTTGTATTTCCAACCCTGGCAACCCTATCAAATTACACTGTAAAGAGCTGTGTTGTACCAACACACTTAAAGGGAACTTCCATTCCTTGTCCCATATGAACAACTCTATGAACAGTATTTTTCTGTTCTTGTTTAGTTTCTGGAATGCAATGTGACAGCATGTTGGAAACGATTACAAGTCATGAGTAAGAGTATTCTGCATGATTCCCTCAGAACTGCTTCAGATTATTACTGAGCACAGATGAATGGTGTTATGAAGAAGATGAAGGGTATTTTCATCCTTCATTCCAAAGCAGTGAAATAACTGTGAAGCCCTTTAAGGAGTATAGACAAATCTTTTAGCAATAATATATATATATAAAGCATATTCAAGCCCTTGCAGTTTACCAATATTGACATTTCAAGGTCAAAGTTCCTTTCAGTAGGGTCAGATCTTGTAAAATGCAAACATGGATGATCATAGAAATTTGAATTGGAAACCTAAGAGCAAATTTCTGACACAGGGTACAGAAACTACACATGCAGTTACAATACATAGTGAAAATTTTGTTTCCATTTTCTAAGCATTTTAAGAACTGACTCCACATCCAATTTTCTTAATGAATTGTCAAAAATTATTCTCCTCATTCTATTTCAAGAATATCTTCAATTTTACCACATTAAAAGATATTTATATGATTTTAATGGAACTTGATGAAGCTTTACAATTTCCCTCAAAATGACACACAAAGGTGTCATAAATAAATGACATATCTAGTTCCAAACAACAGTTAGATGTTGTATGAGCTGGAATAAGTATTACCTTTCACATTACATCTTGGCATTCATTTCTCTGATCTTTTATCATATGTTCTATAAAAATTACATATTTGGTCAGTGGAGATGAGCAATTGAGCTGTAAATCTGGAAGTGTCAAATCTCTTGAGAGGCACCTCTCTCTCTCCAGTGCCTATAGAGGGAGCCTGGCTGCCACACTTTTAATATTCTATAATTAGGTATGATCCTCACCCTTCATGTGACAGTATGCTATAGGATACTTTCCAAACAGTTAAGCAAGTATCTTCAAATCTCTGCATCCACACATAGTATGTTATACAACACAAAAATAAGGAACTTTTCCTAATAAACACTGTACACTATTAGGAAAACAATATCACAAAAACTGTATATCAGATTTTTATAATGTGATGTTAAGTGGTCCATGATTTGAATACAGAGTTTACTCATGCTTTACTTTGTATTTGTGATGGCCCACAGTGCCTCTTTTTTAGTGTTGATCTAGAAGGAAAGAGAGCCCTTTTTGTGCCTACTTTATAGAAAACACTGTTTCTAAATTAGACATAAACACATTTTTAAAAAGGGAAAAGCTTCTTTAAAAAGGTGAAACCTTTCCTTTTTTGGACTTAATCCTACCTATAATTATGTTGGTATTGATCTAATGTTAACTTCAATAACAGTACAGTTAGGCCTATTATTTGTTATGTCTGATGACAGCTTAATAAGGGTAATGTTTAATTGACAACAGCTAGTGCTGTGGCAGTACCACCAATAACAACAAATGCAAAATCAAATCCATCACCTCAAATCTGGCTCAAGGTTGGCTCTTACAAATCCATACAATACTTCTATTGGTTTAAAAGAAGCCATATACTTAAGATTAGAGTTTATAGAAAACAATAAAGAAATTTCTTGTCTTTTAGGAAGCAGAGTCCTCATTATCAATGTTTCTCTTCGTACATTCTTTATGATTAAGCACAGTGAATTCAGAACTATATGGAAATATGACACATTTCAGAAACAGCTTCACAGCAATTGCTATCCTGTGGCTTAAAAGGTCTGTTAAGATACTGTTGCTATCTTTTACAAGTGTGAAAATGTCTCTGTGTATTTTAATTCTGATACATGACTGTAGGAAGTATTCACAGCACTTTCTTAATTATGGTCTTGTATTTCCATAAATAGTTAGAATATAGAAAACTCATAGAATTGTCTATGATATACTCTTCCTAGTACATATCCCTAGTCTACAAAATCTGCCTTGCTCATCCTTGTGTTTGAAGTGACTTACTAATGTGATTGACTAGGGAGAATAAAATGTTGGACTGAAATGTTTTGTATGAGCAAACTGAGCTGGCAAAGATTCTCAATATCTCTTCCTTGCTGAGTCACAATAAACCTCTAGAAAGCACATTTCAAGGCATGGCCTGTTAATTATTGCAAATACCATGCAAATAAGTGCCTTAGATATAAGCAGGTGCTACAAAGAATCAAACTTTATTGTGATTTTATTTATTCATATTTCAAAATATATATTATTAAGTAGTTCAAGTTCAATATGCACTTAAGTTGCATGTTAAAGTCATGTTATTTATGTTATATTCAAGTTGTATGACTGAAATCCAGTAAACACAATACTGTTTTCTGCTGAAAAAATGATAAATATATATGTGAATGTATTCACATGTGTATGTATATATTGTGCCACTAAAGGAAAGAAAACTCCTCATTAATTACAAACAGCAAACATGTTTGTTTCTATATTACATTGCTGAGCATTTGAAACCTGCCCCTGTATAATCTAGTGGTTATTTGAAAAGAAAATAGAATAAATTAATAATCAGGGTGAAAGATTATCTCTATTGGATATATTCATGGTGTTGCTTTCCTAGGCTTTGTATTCTCTTTGTACTGCAAAGAAGATTCCAAGAAATATAAAAATACAGAAGAAATATATAGAAATGTAAAAGCAGACTATTTATTGGTAATTTAGCAGTAGAAAAAATTTATGTACTGTAAACTTTGAGAAAAAGAAAACCTCCAAGAGAACCAAATCTTAGATAAAAGCAGAGCTTAACAGATACAGCAGCGTTGAAAGGCTATTTAAACAATGCAAAGCACTATTCTGGAGGTTGATCTTTTGTGGTTAATTGTATGGTTTCTAAGTACTCCCAGCAAAGTCATTGAGGCTACTTGGAGTGCTCGAAACATGTGAATACATTTTTATATATAGCAGGGCTCAAAATTCAATATATTATGTACCTAATCATTTTATATTAAGAAAATAATGGCATAAAAGTATAAAATGCCTCATCTGTGAAATCCAATCTATTTTCTTGATTAAAAATGGTTACTCATGGTGTAAGATTCTCCAGTAGAAGAAAGCCATCTCCTTGACCACTAAGTAACTGATAGAGAGAAGATGTTAAAGCTTCTTTTGCTGTTTTTGTTTTGGTTAGTTTCCTTTATTATTTTGGAAGGTAGAAGAAAACAGCATGTCTCTCTTTGTGAAAAAAAGTGACAGCTTCGACATCTTGAAAAAAAAAAGAGGATACAGCACTGCTTTACTTTGACTATGACAAACTCAGCAACCTGTTCATTTTCTGAAGAAACAAAATATGAAGAAATGTCAGGAAATCTTGCTAATGACAAATCATCAAATATCATCTGCCTGTCTTTTAAAAAGGAACTTCAAGTATCATTTAGAAAAAGATCTTGTTTTCATTTATATTTATTATTCTCATTATTTTGGTTTAACTCAGAAAGGATGAGATTATATTTGAATTTTAAACCAGTTTATGGTAATGGTCTAAACTTGCTATAGTTTTTTGCAGTTCTTTAAGTATATAAAAATCTGAATATGCTGAATGGTGAATGGTCTTGAGAAGTGAGGAGGGGGGACTATATATCTCTAGGGATCAAACACCTCTAGTTATTGAGTTCTAGCTCTGAAATGCTGTGTCTTTCTACAGGAAAAATACAGTAAAGTATCAACATTGCTGTAGTTGAGCATGAAACCACCTCTCTGTATCAAGGTCAAGTCTTCTGTCTAATCAGATATTAACATATTCATTCAGATTGTCTTGAAATCTGTTGTCCCTCAGGGACTGCAGGATAGGCTCAGTGACCCTTAATTATGGCTGCAGAGAAAGAAATAAATTAATGAGATATTGCCCTTTGGTTCACAATACACAGAGCAAAAACAGAAGCAAAAAAAACCAAACCAACAATAACACAGAAAAAACAACAACAGAAAATCTCCCAAACAAACAAAAGTCTCTGGGGCTCCTCAAACATAATAAAACATTTGGGAGTACATATATCAGCCTAATAAGGTTCTGTTTTGTTCTGGTTTCTTGGTTGAAAGATGTGACGTGATTACGGCTGCAGTGAAATAGACACATTGTGGGGACCCTAGAGAAATACTCTGCTATAGAAAACATACTGCAGACTTGAAATATGCCTCTACAGACCAACTATTGATTTTCAGTGATTACAAAATAGGTTACAAGTTAACAATAAAAAGGATATAATCAACCAGCTGGAAATGTACTAATTCTGTCACATTGGAGAAAATGGAATAGGGACACAATTTTATATAAGATATGGGCATTCATAATTTTTCTAAATTTATATCTTCAAATGATCTACATATACACTGGATATGACTAAGAATTCTCCTGAAGGAATAACGAAGCTCTGAAATATGGACATTTATAGAAATCTAGCCTGTCAAGAACGATCTTGAGTGTGCATTTGGGACTGAAGTAACATATACTTCTGAATTATGATTTTGCCTTTCTCTTATCCTAGCAAAGTTTTTATAAACCGTAATAGCAACTATGCTTCTCTAACCAGGAGTAGCGTTAGCTTCTACACTTAAATAATTCTATAACCTCAGAAATGTTTGAACAAATCAGTTCTGAAAAGAGTAGGAAAAGTAGACATCTAAGGCAATTGAACTCTATAACCTTCTAGGATTGATATTTTCATTCTTAAGTTCTGAGCTTTAATATCGGTGCACAACAAACAAAACTCCTCTTACACAGTAAAACTGAAAATGCTATTTCAAAAGAAAATAGAGAAGAATATCACATTTTTTAAATGTTAAAGGACTTGCTCATGAGCCTTGAATATCAAGAAATCAAATCCTGTATAACAATCCTTACTATTTTTCTGATTTTAGCAGCAGTTGATAGAATAATACTTCAGTAGTTTTTCTGTTGGTTGGTTGTTTTTTGTGTTTGTTTTTTTTTTTCCTAATTAAATGATCAAAAAAAAACCCACTCCTGAGAGTAAAACGCATACAGAGGTGAAATTTAATTTAAAACAACTTTACAGGAGGGACATAAAAGTAGCTTACTGTCTTAGCTTAACTAAAATTGTATAGTATGAAGAAAATTACCAAGAATAGGCAAAAAGAAAATTGTGTCTACAAGAAATGAGTGTGTGCCTTATTGTGTTTGTCTCAGAAGTTGGGGGAGTGGACATAGTTGGGGAGTGTGAGAAGGATGACAACAAACTCCCTTCTTAATTTTGAAAATCTTCACAACATCCATAAAATGTCCTTGCAAATAGATTTTTATCCTTTGTCTTCTGATGTGCAAGTGTAAACTGATCTCTCCATAAAAGATAATGTCAGCAAAGTTTTCCACTTCTGAAAGTACATACTGGCTATGACTGACAAGGGGACGTTTCATGGATGGTTTTAAACACTTTGAGAAAACCATGTTAAGTGAGCATCAGACAAAGGCAAAGACATGCCACTAAGGGCTAAATAAATGAATGATCTGACCTACCATGCAAATGTTTCTTCATGTTTGTCCTATTTGCAGAAAATTAATCAACATGTAACACCAAAAGGTTTTCCATATGTTTTCCTTTTTGTTGAGTACTAAACAAAAGCTATTAGAGAAATAATTTACAAGATATGGTCTACACTCTATAGGATGGTAGCATATCTTTTTAACATAATAGGATCTTGTGACAGATGTTGAGATAAGAATTAAAATGCTGGTGAGAATTTTTTTAGTGTGTTTTTTTTTGGTAACATATAGCATCACATCAAAACCTAGAACCCTATGCAATAGATGTTCTAATTCCAACATGAGTTTTCTTAGAAATATTTTCCAGTTCAAAAATGAAATTTTGAATAGAAAGAGGTGGGCAACAAGATCTAACCTAACCCATCGCTCACCGTAGTGTGTAAATGTGATTCAACTGGAACACTTAAGACCTAAACTTGTCTGCCTGCTCTGATTTCAAACTGTAACTTAGAACCTGCATCTTTTATATTTAAGGTGAATATCATTACCAGTAAACTATAAACTTTCTTTCTCTGACTTAACGAATATTCATGTGTATAAACAAAGTTCAACAGTCTTAGAAAGAATGAATGGAAAAGAAAACAATTTTTTTTATTCATAAGCATTCTACTGATTACAGGGGCCAGAAATTCAAAATGAAAGCTGACATTCACTCATTCTGCCAAGAGGGAATGACAAAAAGCATGCTAAATGCAAACAGACAAACAAAAATGGTAAATACTGATAAAATTACACCTTTTAAAGACTGTGGATGTCTGTAAGAATGGCTTGTTTCAGTAATAGCTTGAGCAAACAGAATTTGTAATTTCCAGTGAAATTACAAATATTCTTCTGTAGTCCTTATGCCCCCTCCCACACCCTTCCTCTTAATTTAGATGCTGTTTGTGCTGCTACTGTCTGCTCATTGCAGCTACAAGATGAGGCTTTAAGAGAACTAGGCAAACTGGATGCATCATTTCTGGGATGTATGTTACAGCCATTCATTTGTCTTGTATATTTACAAAAGAAAATTTACAGTCTTTGTGAATCTTACAATTATAACGTCTTGTGCCAGACAGAGTATCAAATCCTAATGCTGCTCTTACATACCTGTTTTTCTTTTGAATGTCTGAATCTAAATGACTTCTGTTGCTGTTCAGACTGATTTAACCTTTCTTCAAGGGGTATCATATCCATTTTGAAGGGGAAAAATGGTGATCCATGTGATAAAGAACTGCCAAAATGAGAAACTAGTAGTACAAGTGAAAGTTTCAAAGTTTCGTATTGTTAAAAGTCATAAGATTAAAAGAAAGTTTAAGAAAAAGTGATTCCACTTAGATTTGGGTTTGTTAGTGAAATGTCTACTCATTTTTATAGGTATTTCAAAGTGATGAGGAAAAAACACTTCATTGAAAAACATTTAATTGTGCTTTCAAAACATACTCATGTACTCATTTCATAACCCAGAATGAAAAAAGATGCCTAATGTTTAGCCTATAAAATATATAGAAGTGCATGATCTGAAGTTTTGAAAACCAATCTTTGCCTTTAAGAGCTTCCATATTCTATTACTTCATGTCTCAACTGAAGGTCTGCTCCTCTTGCATTGTTTGCTCCCAGAATTTAATGTTCAATCTCCCTCTTATTATACCCAGTCGCAAAAAAAATTAGTGGCTTTCCACTACAATAACATATCCATATTCACTGAGCAATACTCGTTATCCCTAATTTTTCACCTTAATGCTTCTTATGTGTTAAATGTACACTTGCATTATTTGATATAATATTAGGTACTCATTATTGCAGTTCTGTTTTAAGGGCCAGACAGAGAAAGTACATGAACTAAAGGAGAGGGTACAGGACTGTAAACTGTTCTATGCTGGTTGTCAGTTTTCAAGTCAGAATACTTTAGACATGTTTGTAGTCCTTGCATCATGATAAATGAATTTTAAGTAGGTCAAATAGGTTCTCAGTATAAGGAAGCCTGTCTCTTAGTAATGTGGTTCAACTGACTGTAGCGGGGCGTGATTCATTGCACATTGCTTCCAAATATAACCCTGCATTTTTTTTTTGTGTGCAAATCTCTGTATAAAGAAGTTATTTTAAGAAAATTTAATAATAGCAATACTGTGTATTTTTCTGCATGCTGTTATATAATTTTCTCCATATTAAAGAACAATCATTCTGTTTATTACAGTGATGTATTTATGGTGGATTAAATTTATCATTCAGCATCATAAACACATAAAATAAACACTGCTTTTAAGATCATAAGAAAAATATAGTTACTAGATATTGAGAAAAATGCCAGTTAACAGAATGCATGAATATACATATGTATGTGCTTGTGTATGATTCTATGAATAGGAAAGAGGAGAGGAGAGGAGAGGAGAGGGAGAGGGAGAGGGAGAGGGAGAGGGAGAGGAGGAGGGGGGAGATGCAGGATTGAGGGCTGATCCCTTTTTTGGGGTGAATAGCCTTGCAGAACCAGTAGGGACTAGTTTAACCCTGTCAGTAAAACCACATAAGGCTGAGCTGGCCTAGGTAGTGGTGTCAGGCTTAACAAATCTGGATATGGGGGACTCAGAACTAAGACCAAAGTGACAAAAGTAGTTGTTAGTGGGTTATTTATTTGTCAGGAAATTGGGGCAGAGAAATGAAAGTAGAACAGTGGTGAAATAAAGGGTCAATGAAAGGGGAAAGGGCATAAGAAGTAATTGAAATCAAGTGATGGATGGTGTCAACCTGTTGCTGTTGACCACACTATATATGTCAAACACTTTTCTCCAGTCAGGAGGACCAGAGGGGAGATGCTGCTTTCTCTGACTGGGAAAGGACCACCTGGTATGACCAGTGTTGGTGATCATATCCAGCCTGATGGCAGTGACTTCTCAATCTCTTCCTGACAATGACTCAGGTGAGTTTTCCACAGTGTGCAAGCTAACACTTGGAGGTGGTCCTCAACTTGTTATGACATTTGTACAAAAAAATAGGACTCCAGAAAATGAAAAAGCATTCTGTGCATCCAAAGCAAGCCAGCAGTAATCCATCTTCACATCCATTAAAGTTGTATTGAGATTCCCTTCTGTGCTTTAGAAACTTCCACCCTTTTCAGAGATCTTGCTTGTTTAGGTTTTTTTGCACTGCAGAAATGACATCATGAAATCTGGGAAGTCTGAATATTTCATCTTGGATTCCTGTTGTTTGTATCATCATTTACAAAAGGTCATTCATTGGACTTGAGTTGTGACTTAGCTGATTCATATTACATGTGACACTGCACAACTGCAGCCAGGCAATGGCCAGTTGAACCTAATGACAAAGGGAAGATTTTCATGTAAGATGGGGGGAAAGAAATGGAATATCAATATTAACATTTGTACTAGGTTCTTGAGTAGTTTGCATGAATAAAAACCTCCTTTGGAATTAATTCCTATCCCATCCTGATATTCACCATGCCAAGTATTGTCTTCAGCCTTCTTTGTTGAAAAACATGTTTAAACTTCTGCTGTACTTTAATAATTTCAAGTTAATAGATCTCTTAATTATCATAGTTGCATGGTATTCACATCCTGACTATTTAGGGTACTTTTGTTTTCCAGCTGCAAGTAGCAGTAGTAAATCACCTATATAATTCACTGCTTCCCTAAAGTATAACTCCTGTCAAGCCTCAATTTTTAAGAAAAAAATCTGTGCATGTTTTGCCCCCCAAATTCAGTTTTTACATGCAGTGCTATGACTGAAACAAGATTTTTTTGTCTAATAGATTTTAAGCTATTTGTAAGTTACTTGTTTTCACTTTATATTTCCCTTGCTTCTCTGTATTTGCTTGTTATGCTTTTAAAGTTTTGCTGATATTGTTTTAATACTCATACTAATCATATGAATCAGTTTAACTGTTTAAAAAGTCAGTAGAGATGGACGTGGATGGACAGACTCTTCAGCCAGTCAGATTGTAGCTGTGGAGTCCAGTTTATTCTTCAGATGTGGCTGTTCAATCCCCTTCATTCTGCAGGGTTTGTAACCAAACACATTTTATCTTTTAATTTCTGCTTAGAGAAGGTAGCTTCACGGTATCTTTAAATACACAGGTACTCTGTGACAGGTTGAAATATACTGTTGTTACATTGTAAGTGGTGCTGTACCATAATTAGGAGTATTTTATTTTCTCAAATCATTTTCAGGTAAAGAAAATGCTGTGTTTTAGAGCTTCATACTCCACTGATTTATCCTATCTGCTAGAACAAGTTACAATGAACCTACCAAGAGCAAGAATTATCATGTAATATATGAATCTTTGCTTTGGTGGGTAACTCTCATTTTCTTTTGCTTTTTGTTTTAAGTGAGGCTGAAACAGTATATCTCCATGGTGTATCATACAGTCATTTTTCTGTATTTTGCTGGAAAGGTTAGAACCTGAAATCATTATGCAATCTTAGATGTGTAATGCATGTAGTTGGGTGGACATATGTATTATAATTCTTCTTAACTGTGGTTTATTATCTTTAATAAGAAAGACAAAGATTAAAAAATGTTTAGAGAGGTACAGATTACATCTCTTTTATTAAACATATTACCAGTAAAAGCTTTGCTTTTTCCTCAGTTTCATTATGGCAGAAATAGCTCCTTTAATTTAAATGAATCATATACTATTTTGACCTCTCCAGCAGCCCATTTTTGTCAGATTCATTATGAGGTAAAAATAATTAGCCAGGTGTAGTGATAAGGGTTTTCAGTACTTTTACACATCTTGTCTCAAAAAGGCTGTTGCAGAGTCTGACTCATCTATATGTAAAATTCCATTAGCAATCTCTTTGCTGGTTTTGGGTTAGTTTCTTTTTTTTTTTCCTAATTTTATTTGGGGCTCTGTGGGGGAGGTTTTAGGGCCTTGGTTTTTGTTTTTATGTGGTTTTGTTTTGTTTTGGTTTTGGTTGCAATTCAGTGTATCTTTGAATTATATGCATATTACCTGGGAAGTAATTTAGCTGTTATTTAAAGATCCCTATTTAATACTATAATACTTCAATTAATATTTAACAGAAATTCGTAGAAATAAAGACTGTTTCCCAGTCATATAAAACCAAAGATAAGTCTGAGACAAACTGGAGAAATAACCTAGCTCACTCGAGGTTCCCTACAGGCTTACACCCAAACTGTGTCCTCATCCATTTCCTGTGGTGCTGCCCTCTTAAAAGCTGTTACAGATTTTTCAAAGGGAAGTAATTGAGAGGTTGCAGAGTTGTTGTAGGTTCTCCATAAATCTAGAAAGGTATTAACTATGCTTAGACTGCCTTTCCAAGACACTCTGTCTTTCCAAAAATTATAATTCTTGTGAAATAAAAAGATTTGGATTTCCTGCAGTGTTAGTAAGAAGAAGAATCACATTGTCTGATGAATAGCCAAAGTGATATTAGAAATATAATAATAATAATAAGGTAATAACAAAGTATTTCTGAAACTAATCTTCACACTCTATATGCCTCCACTCCTCTTGTTCTTCCTGGAAGTTGCCACAGTATTACCTGCACATGGTTTTCCCCTATTTTAGAGAATAGAGAAAAGGTCTAGAACTGGGTATCTTTTCCAGGAAGGTGCCAAAAGGAAGAGGGCTGCTGAATGTAGAATCTCAGTATGGAACTGGCTGAGGTGGTTGGAAGGAGAGCAGGTGAGGAGTTAATCTGTGATAAAGGTTTTCGTGTCTCAGAGCAATACTACAACAGCATCTTCTACTAGAGAGAAAAGTAACCAATAATATTAAAGCAGATGAAAGGAAAAAGATCTACAACCTCCACCCACAGATTTTTCAGGCCTTACTGATTGCCCCTTCAAAGGTTTAGTGATAATATTATTAAGATCAAAGTAGGACACTTTTTGGTCTCAGCACTGTGAAATATTCAGATGTTATCACCTACTATAGTGCATGTCTGTGTCTCAGAAAGAGTCTGTCTGCAACCCAGCTTCAGAGATTCTTTGTGATAACAGCTCACTTCCTGGAGGAGAGCATATATATCACAGAAAGTCTTGTCCCTGTATCACAGTACATTCAAAATGAGACTCAAACTGAAGTCAATCTGTTAACTACAGCAAAATTAGAACTTTGGGGGAGGAAGAAGTTAAACAGTAAAGCAAGTTGGTAAAGACCTCTCAAGGTGTTCATGAAATTGCATTTGATAAACAATAGTGATAGTAGAACAAAATAAGAAAATAAATGCCTCGTTCACTTTGGCACAACGTGAGTAAATAGATACATGAATGTTTTACAAAGGTGGTCATTCAACCTCCAAGTCTTTCTGAGTATTATTTAGCATCAACTAGGCAAAAAAAAGATAGTACAGCAGCTGAATAGCAATGCTCTCTTTCTAAATTTATTTTAAAATAATAAAAATGGAGCATGAATAAAGCATTCTGGATAGCAGCCTTTATATAGTACTAAGAAGTGCTAAGTGCATTAGTTATGACATCTGAACAGTTTGCAGTCATAGAAATGTCCACCTGAAGCCTTTGCAAGCTCAAGCCCACGGTGTTTTTAGCACCCTTAAATATCGAATAAATCCTAAACATGAAAGGATTTGGATCTTTTTGGGTTGATTTTGTTGGGGTCTTTTTGCCATTTATACACTTCCATTCTTTAAACACCATTTTGCTTACTGCTTTTGAAGCAGAAACGTAAGAATATATATATATTAAAAAAACAACTCTTGCCCTACATATGACTTCATTAACTACTAGTGGGTTTTCATCCATCGTCATCTTGGACCTTATGTTTCCTGTCCTCTCATTCCATTTCTTACAGTGCTTTCATGTAGATGACTGTCAGGATCCCTTCTGGAAGGAGATAGCTCTATATCTGTGGAAGCAATTGTTCCTACAGGTAATAAGAACTAGATGATGCCAGCTCTCAGTCCTTCTACCTAACTCAGTCCTCAGGCTTTCTTTCAGCATTTCTTATATCACAACATATAGCATACACTGTGTGTTGTGATGTAAATAGCCACAAAGTCCTCCAGTCACAGAAGCATTTTGGTTGGAAAATACCTTTATGATCATTGAGTCCAATAGCTAACCCAGCACTGCCAGGTCACCACTAAACCATGCCCCTAAACACCACATCTACATGTCTTTTAAATACCTCCAGGAATGGTGACTCTACCATTTCTCTGGGCAATCTGTTCCAGTGCTTGACAACGCTTTCTGTGAAGAAAAGTTTCCTAATATCCAACCTAAACCTCCCCTGGCAAATTTACCTTCCTAGGTCATTTCCTCAGATAGAAACTTCCAAGAGCTTTGCAGAGTGGGCACAAAGTCAATGTACATGAAACTGCAGAGGCCACAGACTTCTCCAAAGGAGTTTGAACTCAGCCACCCTGCCTGAAGGAACCTTAGCCATATGGACACAAGCTGGATGGTGCTACCTAGTCTCAGCAGTGCAGAAAAAGACCCTAGCTTGTGTTATTTACTTGCATTTATTATGCAGACATAATATTAGTGACAACCTAACAGGGATGATGATACTAATTTTTTTTTAACATATTTTTTGTCATTATTATCCTTAGGAAGAGTCTGATATGATCTGGCAACAAATAACAAATGAAAAAATAATACAGTGAGAGCATAAAACCATTCCAAGTGTTGTAGGTAACACAGGCAATAATGCTGTAGACCTGAAAACAGAACACTTCAGAGATGTCATTCTCCTCTGATACTCATCTTCACCTACCACCTTTACAAAGGTATCATAAGCAGAAAGATTTTTTTTTTTTTCCCAAAAAGTTACATTGTTTGATTTGTGAGTTACCAGAATATGTGAGGAAAGTAGCAGGTCAAGAGCTGCTTTCGAACTTTGCTTTTTAATGCAAGATCAGGGGACTAATTATTCTATTATTATCATCTGTTATTTAGGCATGGCCAAGGCTCTGAACTTGGTGTATAGATATTGCTAAGGGATAATATGAGGCAATTATTACTGTAGCTTTCTGTCTCATAAACAAGATTGTATTCAAGAGCATGCCAGTTATGCAGACTTAAAGGCCATAATCACAACAACAGGACTATCTGGAGCATAAGCTTTCAGATTCACAGGACCTTGTATAACCCTACATAACTCAACATGGGAACTAGCAAGCAATTTCAGATAGGAATCTCCAAGTAATCCACACTCCATGACTACACAGGCCTTCATAGCTCATAGGAAAAGTGCTGGAGCATGTTATGTTAACAACATGCTATGGTAACATCTGTATATAAATATCTTCTCCCACATGATGGTAAGAAGTTTTAGCGAGAGCTGTGACTGAGTTTCATCTATATTAAATGGAGACATCCTCTTGTTCTGGAAAAAGAAAGTGGAAAAGCATTTATGTCTGTCTTGGACTGAATGCAAGATATGATTAAATACACTTTCTGTATACATAATCTCAATATCTGTACAAATATTCTTCTGCACCAGTTCTTCTCAGTCAGTGTTAAATCATGGTATCAGTGGTGATACTATTCCATGTTTTTAATATTATGGCAGAATCCATGTATCAGCATAGTCAGTGAACTGACAAGCTAAAAGGAGAGCTTAATAGCTTGTCCTTGTAGCCTTCTTACTTTTTTCTAAGTCAAAAAATGTTGATGATGCAAATACTTGTATATTAAGTTTATATGCTAAATAAAGTTCCCTGGAAGGAATTAACTCCTAGGGAACAGCAGGAGTGAAACTATGTAGCTGGTATGTTATTGTGATTGGAATATTTGCAGACAGTTATGTTTGTATTTGAAAATATCACTTTTACTTGTTATTTTATTTTCAACATACAAAAACCAATTAAAATGCAAAGTTATTTGCTAGATATGATGGGTGAAAGCTTGTAAGGAATATCTGCTTTGGTTCTTTTAGACACAAAAATACATGAACAATAAATCCTAAGGCTTTTATTATCATATAATTTAAGTGTTTCCGACACAGATGTTTGTATTTATAATTGAAAATTTAATTTGGCTTCAGATTTCCCAGGAGAATGTATGCAATGCTCAGACACTTGGAAGAAGAGAAATTATGTTTGAAAGTTATTATAAAAGAGAAACACAAGCAATTAAAATATCCAAAACTTTGTTAAATTGTTTATGATTGTTTCAGACCTCTGATTGCTGACTCTCATTTAGTAATGCAACTTAGTTATTAAGCAGAGGTTTCCTTCCTTCCTGTTGAATAAAGATTTTAAAATGATATAGCAAATATCATTTGACTACAGTGGATTCAATTGCTTGTGTTGTGCTTTTACTTTATTTAATTTAACATCTTAATCCCATTAGAGATTTCTAATAAATTATGTTTCCTTTTGTATGACAGAAACCTCTTTCAGTATATGGTGAAGCCAGTAACATTAACATTAAGCTCTTCTGAACTGAAAGCTACTCAGTCTAACTCTCACTGGTATTCTTTCTGTGATGATTTCCCATGATATTTGAAAAGTCCTGGCAGTCAGGTGAAGTCCCTGGTGACTGGAAGAAGGGAAACATTACACACATTTTTAAAAACCCTGGGAACTCCTGACCTGTCAGCCTCACTTCTGTGCCTGGGAAAATCATGGAACAGACCCTCCTAGAAGCTCTGTTAAGGCACAAGGAGGGTGGGAAGGTGATTTGAGACAGCAGGCATGGCTTTGCTAAGGGCAAGTCCTGCCTGACCTACCTAATGGCTTTCTATAATGGAGTGACTACATCAGTTGAAAAGAAAAGACCCGTGGTTGTCATCTGTCTGGACTTATGCTTGGCTTTTGACACAGTCACCAACAACATCCTTCTCAAGTTGGAGAGATACGGATTCAATGGGTGGACTGTTCATTGGATAAGGAATTGGATGGATGGTGTCATCCAGAGCGTAGTGGTCAATAGCTTGATATCCAGATTGAGATCTATGATTATTGGTGTCCCTTGGGGGTCTGTACTGGGACCGGAATTGTTTAATATCTTCACCAATAATATAGACACTGGGATTGAGAGCAAGTCTGCAGATGACACCAAACTGAGAGACCTGGATAAGCTAGACAAAGTGGTCTCAGGTGAACCTCATGAGGTTCAACAAGACCAAGTGCAAGATCCTGCACCTGGGTCAGGATAAGCCTCATTATAAATACAGGCTGAGGGATGATGTGATAGAGTCCTGCAGAAAAGGAGTTGGGGGTACTGGTGGACAAGAAGAAGCTGGACATGAGCCAACAATGTGTACTTGTAGCCTAGGAGGTCAACAACCTGCATCAAAAGGAGCATGTCCAGCAAATCAAGAGAGGTGATTCTGCCACTCTGCTCTGGTGAGACCACACCTGGAGTACTTTGTCCAGCTCTGGAGCCCTCAATACAAGAAGGACATGGGCCTGATGGAGCAGGTCCAGAGGAAGGCCACAAAAATGATCAGAGGGATAGAGCACCTCTCATACGAAGATAAGCTGAGACAGTTGGGGCTGTTTAACCTGGAGAAGAGATGGTCCTGGGGAGACTAGGGAAGGGGCTGGTAAGTTATTAAGTAGGGGGTCACTCAATTGCAAGCAAAATGGGTAAATTCTCTAGGACAATTAAAGAAGAGATCTTTGTTAACTTTATTATTTCTATTCTAAAGAACATCACTATCCCTGAACCTTTTATTCAACTGACAATTGGAGGAGATAAGGTATTTGAAGATAATACTTTTTTTATTACTAATTCTCGGTTAATGTTTAATTATGAAGGCTTCTATTTCAAAGATCCTTTCAGTTGTTTCAAAGGTTTTTTTCCTTCTAAGATTTTTCAGTTTAGGCATTGAATTATGAGGTTTCTGAAGGTTTATAGATGATACATTGATTGAATGATACAAAAAGCAGACTAGAGGTTCTATTTTAGTTACTTCCCAAATATTATATTGTACAAAATGAAAAAAAAAACAAACAAACCCAAAAAAACCCAAAACAAACCCAACAAAATAAATATAAATACCTTCAGGAAATAGAAGCCTTGCACACCAAGAAGCTACCCTGTTTTTCCAGGTACATCAGATAGTCTATTAATTGTGTCTCCCCCAAACCTTGCATTACTAGTTTTGGGTTTTTTTCACAGGTCATAAGAGTTTCAAAATCTAGATAAGCTCATGAAAACTGGAGTTAGGTTCTCCTTAAGAAAAAATGAAGATACAAGGACAATCGGGAAGAAATTGAACAGTCAGTGGACAAGACTTAGGAAAAAAGATAGCATAACAGTGATGCTATTTTTCAGCATCTGGAAAATAACTGTCACACACTTGCTGGTGTGAAGGGTACTAGACATTTAAACCAGGAAAAAAATCTGTGGTGCCTTCACTTCCCTTGATAAATTTAAGATACTGCATTTTTTTATTTATGACATGGACAATCTTTCTCATTTTCCTCTGATAGATCCATGATTGATCTGCCAGGGCAAGACATTTGAGGTGACATGAACAGTTCCGTAACTTTTATTTAACAGTCTTTAGTCTTTCTATGGTGTTGTTAATGAGTCAGAGAGGACATTTCTTTCAATTGCCTGGGAGGTTTGTGCTACAGGTTTCTGAGAGGAAAATATTGTCAGTTTTAGTTTAATATCCAACTCTGAATAAGTTAAGACTTCAAATGGAGAAGAAATCCCATCTTCTGTTTGCCAAGGGCAAAACTTTAGCAATCTAAATGGCTGCTGCCAGTCATGCAGCTGCATAGGAACAAAATGACAGCCTAATCACACATTGGACTGCATGCTGAACTTTTTTTCTGCCAGGACTTTTATCTCTAAACTAGGAGCAAGGTGGTAAATGTACTACTGGTGCCAATCCCCTAAATGCATTTTTATCTAATTTGTAGCAAGGATACATTTCTGATTATGTCTTTAATCCATCAACTGCAGTTGTACCTTTTGGTGCTTGTCTTCTCTAATTAAGTTAAAAATCTTTTAAATTTGATAAAATATCTTCCAATCTAGCAATTAACATACAGTTTTAGTCTGGCAGTAGCACTAGATATGCTTCTTGAGTGTGACATAGCAATGCTTAATAATGCATCCCATAAAATATCTGTGTGTGGCACATTGGTAATCAAATATATTTTAGGGAAGGGGAAGCTTTTTTTCTATAATTTTTTTTCTGTCTTTGGTAGAGTCCAAAAAGACACATTTTATGCTACTATTGGGCATAATGACAGATTAGTAAAGATCAACATCCACAGTATTAGAAGCTTTGGAACCCTAAACCAACCCTCTGCTAACTTTCATAGCACTTCTGAGGACTTCTTTGTAGTTTGTGCCTTCAGTGTCTGGTAAAAATTGTCAGAACTATATATGCCTCAGGTGAAGTAGTACTGCTATTTCTTTAAAAAACAAAACAAACTGTTGTACTCACTGCTCATCTATCAAGGCATGGGGAAAGGTGATAATAAGTTATTCAAATGAAATGATGAGTGATATCCAGGGTTTCTTCACAATCTTTTCCTAACAACTATTTAGAGTAGCTTTCTGCAATGAGTAATCTAACATTTGAGGGCAGGGCATGTCCCATTATTGATGACATTTGTGCAAAGAGGTGAATCCCTGGAATTACAATGAGACACAAATCTCCAGAAAATAAAAAAGAACTATTAAGCAGGATTTTCGAAGTGACTCATATAGATTGAGCACAGTTATTGCTGTGCCCATTCTGGGCCTGAAGACATTGGCATCTCCTTCCCTTTTCAGTTGTTATCTTTGTTAGTAGTTATTGAGGGAGTGGTGGTATTTCTTTCATCATCTTCCCAACTTTTTAGGAGGAAAAAAACCCAACCAAAATACTTGAAGTCAATCTATCCAATCATGTGCATATTTTCATAGAGTTGTAGGATTGTTTAGGGTGGAAAAGACTTTTAAGATCATTGAGTACAACTATTAGCCAAATACTGCCAACTCCACCACTAATCTGTTGTCCCTAAGCACCATGTCTACACATCTTTTAAATATTTCCTGGGATGGTGACTCCACCACCTCCCTGGGCAGCCTGTTCTAGTGCTTGAGAACCATTTCAGTGAATAATAGGACTGTTCTCAGGTGCTTTCATGGTTTCTAACACATCAGTAACCCTTATGTCTTTGCTGCCATGTGGATCTCCATTCCCTGCCTCTACTAAGATGGCAAATCAAAGGACCTTGATAGCGCACGGTCCCTCAAACACTGATGTGCTAGCCCTAGATTTATCTCTAGTGAACCTGGTTTTGTCCCTTTCTGCCTTCAAATCTAGTTTAAGCCCTTTCAATAAGCCCTGCCAACTCCTGCACCAAGATCCTTTTCCCTCTTTGAAAGAGGTGTACCCATCTGCCACCAGAAGGGTGACTGTTGTGTAGGCTGACCCATGATCAAAAACCCAAAAATTCTGCTGGTGATACCACCTCAGAGCCAGGTATTGATCTGCTGGTTCTTCCTGTTTCTTCCTTCATTATTCCCTGAAGCTGGAAGGTTGTCAGGGAATATGCATGTCAGATCTAAGCAGAGAAATACATTGCTACTGATTTCAAAAACCTTCTTCATCCTTCAGTGAAAGGTCACATGCTGGTTTTGACTGGGATTGAGTTAATTTTCTTCATAGTAGCTTGTGTGGGACTATGGTTTGGGTTTGTGCTGAAAACAGTGTTGCTAACACAGGGATGTTTTAGTTACTGCTGAGCAGGGCTTACACACAGAGTCCAAGCCTTTTCTGCTTCTCACCCCACCCCACCAGCAAGCAGCTTGAGAATGCACAAGAAGTTGGGAGGGGGGACAGCTGGGACAGCTGGCTCCAACTGACCCAAGGGATGTCCCATACCATATAACACCATGCTCAGCATATAAAATAGGGGGAAGAAGGAAGGTGGATGTTCACAGTGATGGTGTTTGTCTTCCCAAGTAACCATTACGCACGATGGAGCCTGGCTTTCCTGGAAATAGCTGGACACCTGCTTGTGCATGAGAAATAGTGAATGAAGTCCTTGATTTGGTTCGTTTGCATGTTCATCTTTTGCTTTACCTGTCTTTATCTCAAATCATTGATTTTCTCACTTTCACCCTTCTGATTCTCTGCCCCATCACAGTGGGCAGGATTGAGTGAGCAGCTGTGTGGTACTTATTTGCTGGCTGGTGTTAAACCATGACAATAATTGATGATATGCAAAATGATGACTATGCTTGGCATATAACAACTAGGGCACGACAGTTTGGTGGCTAAAACCAACAGTAAAACAAAAGCCACATTTCCAACCAGATTGCTAATACTTGCTGTTTATATTTTATTGTTTACAATTGGAATTGTTTATACATAGTAACTTTTTCCCCCTTTTTAAAATGGTATGCCACCAGTGTATATGTTAGTCCTCAGCCATTTCTGACTTTGGGAAAATAATTCAGCTTTCAGATTAAGACATGTAAATCTCTACATTTGTAAATAAAGAAAACTCTGCAAACTCCATGCTCTTGTAAGTCAGTGAAGGGGATGCTCCTGTCAGTCAGCTCTTTAAGAGGGAAGAATTGTCATGTGGGTAATGGAATTAAACATTTTGCTTCCTTTCTTTATCTTTGTCTCCTTCTCTCCCCTTACTCCACCCCCTGCACACACACACACACACACCTTTGTGCTTTACAGATTGGTTTTGGTTATGTTTTGTCCTCACATTTTGAACTTGCTTTGATTTTTCAGGTCCTGGCCATCATCAATCCAAGTATATCTTGGTATTATGTCGGTAACTCTGGGTGCACAACTGGCAGCTACAACCAGAAATGTCATGGACACCACAGGGAAGAAGACTGGCACCACAGTTAAGAGGTATCAGAAGAAGCTTTAGAATTCTATCAATATTAATTTTGTCTGAAAGCTCATTTAAGAATAAAAGAAAAAGTATGAATATTGACATGATTTATTGGCCTAAAATACTTGTGTGTATCAGTTTCTGTGCTCTACCCCAGACCTACTGCCATTGTTGAGAGTGCTGAAGTCCTCACACTCTGAAATACTTGAAATAAATCCAAGCTTTTAAAATGTTGTTAGGATATTTCTTGACAGTAGAGAGAGGAGGAAATATATCAGTTTGTTCATGTTCCATAGATGACAAGCCTCACTTTTCATTTGTTGAAACTTGTTTAGTAGGCCCTTTTAAGTAAACAAAGCAGATGGTGTTATATACTGCTGCATGCCAGAAACTCCATTAGCAACAGCTTATTGTTGAAATAATGATTTGTCCATTACAGTATTTCTGGTTTGTAATAGAGCAGCTTTCTGCTATCTGTCATTCAAACCCATACACAGCAAAAGAAAAAAAAGAAAAATAAATAAATCCAGCCATATAGTACTATCTTCTGTTTTCACAACTCATACTGATACAGTTCTATAGTTCTCTGGAAACCAGTTTAATTTTATGTAAGCTTCAAAATACCACCTTATCCTTCAGATTAATGGCCAACACTTTCAAAGTATCCTGGAGATTTACATGCTTCACGAGGACTCCTGAAAATATCAAATGTCTTGGTTAGGGGATTTAACAAAATACTAAACAAATGAAAAACAGAGACCTAGCAAGTGTCAGGGGAGTAATGATAAATGGCTGATTTAGTTAAAACTTTGCGAGTGAGAACACAGTCCTAGCTGTTCCTGAGACAGTCAAAGGGAACAATTTTCTCTTTGTAAGTAACACACCAGGAGGAGACAAACAAAATACCTCCCCAGAACACTTGCCAGACTAAGGGTGGTTAACACCTAAAGAGATTTAGGATTTATTAAGGAATTCAGGAGGGAAGTGCAGTTCAGGATTGAGTAAATCTTACTATGGGATGTTTAGGGTAAGGATCAGGGAGGAAAAAAATGTGGAAAAATAGAGGGAAAAGGGGATAAAAGTGACCAGATGCATGTAAACAGTAAGTACACTTGAGAGCCCTGGATCTGCTTAGTACAGTCAGTTCCACTTATCCAGTCCTAGTCCTACCTCTCTTCTGTGTGGGTGACCTTTCTATTTTGAGTGTCTGTGAACACTCAGGAACCTCAGGATGGACAATCCAGCAAGCAGGAAAGCAGGTCTGAGCACCAGCTGCTGAAGGAGGATCATCAAATACCCGTGACTTAAATTTCCAGGTACCAGCAACTGGAAGAGAGAGGTGCCTTAGAAAAGGTACCAGATCAATGTCATGTTGAAGACCATCTCCTGCACAAATATGTGTATGTGTGTTTACGTGCACACGTGTTTTACCTGACCAACTGGAGATGAAAAACAGGACTAGAAGCCCTGTGCTGTTTCTATTCTGTAGATGCCTGTAAAGGCACTGGTCTCTGCCTGTGGTAACTGTGTGGTTGGCTGTGGTTTTGCAGTGTGTGTGCGTGAGTGTTTGTGGAGACTGTGCTCAAACTCACGGCTGGGTGGACTGGGGACATAGAACCGCAGCAAAGGCAACCTTTGGTCAGGGACACATGAGTCTACCTTTGCCCCCAGGCCCCTAACAGTTGTCAACTGCATTGCATTACTTATTATAATTATTATGCAGGCAATATATGGTTTCACAAAAGAAAAAGAAAAATCCAAAACAACAACAACAAAATTAAAATACTGCTGTTTTCAAGGCTAAATGCTTGCATAGTGTCATTCAATATGTTGATTGAAGAAGAGGAAGTAATACTAAAAATAATAAAATCATTTCAGTTTTCATCTGTTTCAGTATAATTTTGGTCAAATTGCAAACACAGAGGTAACTGGTTACACTAATAACACTGTTACCTCTGAAGATTGGAAAAGTATATACAGGAGATAACAAAATGCCAGGAAAATGCAAAGCAGTAGAAGAGAGATAACAAAAAAAGAGATATGTAAAAGGCAAAAGAGTCTAGAAAATTATCTAGCAATAGTGAAAAACTCTATCGCATACATATTCAAACAACTGCAGCAGAATATAAGACATAGCCAAAAAAGCCTATGAACTTAGAGTTGCAAATGAGGAATCACAACAGTTGAAGCACCACAAAGAAAAGAGTGTTTCTGTCTTTACTGAGCAAAACATGTAAGGTACAAAATTGGGTAACTCGATATACAATGTATACCCAATAAATGGAATTACATACAGAGGTCAGAAACTCAGAAACAAAAGGACATATAGGATATTAGCCTAATATGAGCTTTCAGTTATCAGTTATTCAGAACGGAAAATTTTCAATAACTGTATTGTCTACGATCTATTTCCCATATACCTTGTTCTTCCCAAGACAATGTTTTCATCACACATGAGTAAAGAAAGGGATTATTACACAGTTAAATCATTTTGACTGCAAAATGTATTCTCTTGTTTATAGGTCACTCTAGACATAAAGAGGTAGTTTTCATGTCTCATCATATTTCTAAGCTACTCTGATACAAATATATCAGCTGTATATTTCTGCTATTATGATTGCTATATGCTTCTATATGTGTGAGAATTTTACAGTATACACAAGGGATACAAATGAAGGGAAATATTCTTCCATTCCAAAGTGGCATAAGAGAATCCTTTGTGGTTTTACCTAATACTTTTAATTCAAAAGCATAAAAAATAAGCTATTCTGTTCCACTAGAGCATTAATTTTTGAAGGGCAAGATTGGAAAAACATTTATTTATTGTATTTGATAATGTACATTTATTACCTTGGTTTTTATGCATCTGGGTAGTGGCTAAGGCCACAGCCAAATAATAATGCTATGATTCAAAGTATTATGCAGGGAACTAGCGTGGTATCCCTATTTTAATCAAACTCTGTGAGAGTTCCTTAAGGAGCTCCTTAAGAAGTGATTATTAAGAAGTTCAGGAAAATAGCTATGGCCCGAGTAAATCCTGATAGTATCTTCAATATGATTCAGAAGTATTTGAGTAAGATTTTGCAAAGAAAAGGGATGGAATTTAATTTTCAGATTTTGAAACTAATATGTCAATTGAATAGATTTTTTTCTGGGAAGAAGGGGGAAATTCAAGACATAAAGAACACGTTCTTTTCATATCTTTTCACAGAAAATTTATTTGCTTACAGTCTTTGAGTATTTTTGACAATCTACAATAATTCATAATGAGCAGTTTGCTAGCCTTGAATTTATGTGACATTTTGCAATACTTTAGGATATTAAAGATGTCTTGGATATCTGGATGGGCCTGATAGAAAAAGTTATAGTTCTGTAATATGTTGACCACATGCAGTAAAAAGTAAATTTCAGATTCTATTATTTTTATTTGCTTATTTCTCAAAATTCAAACTATTTCATAAAACCATATGTCTAAAAAAAGAAATTGTAATGACATGTGGAAGATTAGAATGTCCATCTTATGGAGGTGGTGCCATCAGTTCAAAGGGGATAATAAGTAAAGGGAGAAGTGTTATAGAAGAAGACACAGTCACACAAAGACAATAGACAAGGGACAGCAGACATGGTGCTAAGGATTAAAAATCAGCAGTCACAAACTGATGGGCCATTGAGAAGGTCTAGGGACAGCTTTGGAGAGGAACAGCCTGGGCTTCATAATTTCTAAGAAGCTGGAAACAAGAAAACAGGAATTTTGGATGTTTGAGGGGAGTGTCAGTGGGACTATGCAAAACTTGGGAAGGAATATATAAGGAAAGGAATGGGGAGGAGAAGAGATGGAGGGGGTTATGTATAAGACAGTCTGGCTGTGTGCACACCATGGCCGGTCAGCATGCTTATGTGACCCAGCATTGTGCCTCATGTCCCCAGCCTGGCCTGGCTTCTCTTTAGATCCTATTGTAAGCACCTCTTCCAGCACCTCCTCACTCACTGTCCCTTGCAGATGTGAGTGCTGTAGGGATGAGGTGATGGCTGCTGGGGATGGCAGTGGAATTGGTCTCAGATAAGTGTCAGGCAAGGGTGCAGGCACCCTGAACTGGTGGTGTCAGTAGACTGGGCTGAGTGAGGAAAGTGAGGGTCTCAGCACCAGCAGGGTGCAGGGCACCAGACACAGCCTGAGTACAAAGTCCTGTCTGCTGTTGGTGTCTGGGTATATGTATCCCCCCAGACCAGGTGCTGGGAGGGTGTACATGTGTCAGCTGCAGCAAATGCCGTGCTGGACCTGCTGGTTAGCAGAAAGTCCTAAATCTGGGCAGGGACATCAGGCAGGCAGACAATCAGCCACTTACAGCATTCCTTAGAAAATATGTCCAAAGTGGATTCTTTATTATTAGTTGTATCTATTACTATTACCTTTGAAAATGATCATTTGGAGGAGTGGAAGGAAAAAAAAATAGTGCACGTAACATGTCAATGTTAAGCCCTTTAATTCTAGCACTTTAGGGGAATTCATTCAGCCTTTTGTGTTTCTGAAGTCATCTGCTATAGGATTTATCAGATTGTATTCCAAATATTTTTAACACTATTTGATTTCACAAGCTCAAATGCATTACTAATTTTAGTTTTTCATTTCCTCAGGTAATTTTAGGTATTTCAAAGTCAGTAACCAGATTCATTTATTTGCATCATTTAGAATATTTTTCTAATATCATTTTACTCTTATATACTAGCCTTTTACAGAGCAATTAATTTCATTTTTGAGCCATAAAATAAAACCAAAGCATGAGCCCAGGGACCATTCAAGTTTATTCTAGAACAATTAGCAGGAATTTGCTACATTTGCCAAATGTTATGGCAGCAATTACATCCTAATCTTGCATTGTTTGAGTAAATCAATGGCTCTGACTGAGCCTTTCTCCACAAGAATCTGTCCAATACCCATGGGCACTGAAAGGTAGACATTTTGCCAGTAATATTGTATTGTTTCATAAGGATTTATGAAGTTATAATAATTTGCACAGCTGTAGTGTCAAAAAAATCTGCATTTTGAGTGATAAATTATTCCTTCTAAATGCTACAGAAATGTAACTGATAAAGATAGTCCTTGTCTCAGAGACTAGAATATTGGTAGAAAACAAAGATGCAACAGGTTGATGCACACCAATCAAGAAAAGCAAGAAAACATGAAGAATGACAGAGTCATAGAATACTTTGGGTTGGAAGGGACCTTAAAGATCATCTAGATACAATCCCCCTGCCATGGACAGGGACATCTCCCACTAGACCAGGTTGCTCAGAGACTCATCTAGCTTGACCTTTAACACTTCCAGTTGCGAAGCATCCACAATTTCTCTGGGCAACCTGTTCCAGTGTCTCACCACCCTCACAGTGAAGAATCTCCTCCTAATATCTAAGATAATCTACTCTCTTTCAACTATTTAAAGAGGTTCTCCCTCATCCTATTACTACACTCCCTAATAAGGAGTCTCTCTCTATTGTTGAAGGCTGGAATATATGCCAGGATAATTGACATAATTTTATTACACTGGTAGTCAGCTAGTTGTCAGTCTTAAGAGGCATCATAAAAACACAGAGCTACTACATTTAAGTATATTGTAGGAGGAACAATCCAGTGAGTGGTTCTTAACAAGAATTATAACTTAGTAGGCTCTTCAGGGCCTCCCCACCTCAAGTAAAACCAAAGATCAAAGACTTGGGTGCTTTTTAGCCACCTCTTACTTCTTCTTCATCTATTCTTTCAGTAAAGATTCACAGGTATCTTGATTCCCACAACATGCATACATATAACTAACTGTAAATATATAAATATAAATAAATATCTTGTGCTTATTTTTTTTTCCCAATGTACTTAGCTTGGAAGGCTTATAATGCAAGTTTTTGATCCAGATATGCATAAGATCTGAGATACAGGCACGTTTGATATGTGCGCTGATTGAATTTTATTGACAAAATTAGATTTCTCTCTTGTAGCTGTATTCAAACCCCAATTATTTATCTGTGCTTTCTGAGTTTATCTCAGAAATTAATCAAGATGAATATATAGATATCTTGAATCTGGAACACGAGAAATAAACCGACTCGTTCATTATAACTTATGTTTGTGTCAATAAAATAATTAAAAGCATCTGAAATACTAGTATTGTATTGAAGAAAAGGGAGAACTGAGTGATATAATTCATGTAGCTAGCTTTAAAACATGGTTTATGATTTTTGATTTTGTTTTTAAATCTATATCTGTATTTGCCTTTAGATTTCTAAATATTAAATGGTCATCTCAGACTCCCTTTAAAGTCAACATGAAGAACTAAAAATTATTAAGGGAATTAATCTTCACAATTGCATGCACATATTTTAGGATGAGAAGAATAGCTTGCTGGAAGTGATCATTTCTTTCGAACTCTTAAGGGAATCTATAAAGATTAACATACATCATGTTTAGCCTCCCAGGTTAGGTGTAATGAATCCCATAATTATTTTGCTGTATATTTTCAAATTATTTTATAGTACCTTTAGCCTTTAGTATATCATCTTAAATTATTAATTATCATTTCTGTATCTGTAGCCTTCACATTCTTTATTGCTATAAGCTTTATATTTTTTTATGGTTCTGTTGTTCAAAAGCCTTAACTGTAAGTAGGCACAGAATGTATTTTTTACTGTTCATAAATATATTTAGTATATAGTATATATATAAAATGGTGTAGTTAGTGGTCTTTCCTTCTGCAGACTTCTACAAGTAACATTTTTTCATCCACCATCTCAAGGAATGAATTGCTTCTCTCTTTTACAGTCTCAAAAATAACCTCTGTAAAACTACTTCAATTCTTAGGAACCCAAAGGTATGTAAAGCTCACAATACATTTACATTTCATTCAGTTAATGTAATTAAAATGTTAATAAAATCTCACTCAAATAATCTGTCAGAGAAAAAAACACTGATTTAATTTTCATGGAGTACTCTGTATGCTACTAATCTTCCATTCCAACAATAAAATAAAGGATATGCATTAGGAGGCTGAAATGTTGGTGGATTTATCCACCCACAAAAAACTCAAACACCTCCTGATGTGCATTTTAATATGTTTTTCTATATTCCCTTTTATCTTGCTTTTTTGTAATACATTTTTCAGGTATAGCAAGTTTGGCTACTTAATAGCAATCGTTTTGATTATAAAAATACATAGAGAAAATAAATATTGAACATGAGACATTATGATTTGATACTTTTTCCTAACAATACAGTAGGATGAAGAATGTATCAGACTTCTGATGTTTTTTCTATTCGGTTGATTTGTTTTGGAGTAGGTTTTTGGTTTTGTTTGGGGTCTTTTCTTCTCCTTCATATCGGGTGACTGGTAACTAAGTTCCTGATCTCCTGAAGTGGAATTTTCATCTCCTAGTGGCTTTAAAAGTGACCATGTAGCCACATAAAAAAGGACAGAAAGTTAAAAAATGAATAGGCTTTGTTTTTAATAAGAAACTTAGCAGGAAAAATAGAGGACAATGATATGGAAGAAGGAGGAAAGAAAAGAGACAGAGTGATCAGACACAAAGAGTTACTTTTTAATTCTCATAGTAGTTTCCAGCTTTGAAGTGAGGTAAGCTTTGTGTCAGGTTACTACTTCAGACTCATGAAAAATAAACACTTCCCTAAAGGAAGAAAAAAAATAAAATAGACAAAGACAAATTTTGTCTCATGCTGTGGTATATTTGGATGTTTTAGATGTTGCATACTTCTTGAAGAATGTTTTGATAGGGCTTCTGCTCTTGGGAGCTTGTTATTTAATTAAACAGTCTTACACCTGCAGAAGGCATATTGTATTTATGAATGCCTAAATAAGGGAAGTTAGCATAATCTTTGGGTTGGAGACCTGAGGATAGTTTGCACCTAAAGGTAGTTCTAAATAAGGACTTCAGAGATAGTAGGTAAATACTGTTCAATAAAACTAGGGGTTTGCTTTCTTTGCCATTTGAATCAACATTTAGGATCAAGGGGTTTAAGTCAAGCAAAGTAACCTAGCATGCATTCATCAAAAAGCTGTGATGAATAGAGAATTCTTTAGTGCCCTCAAAAAAGAAAAAGTCAGGTACCAATTATCATTGTTAGGATTGTCTTTCAACATTTCTAGGAACCATACTGAAATAACATAAGACAGAAAAATTACTTTTAAAGAATCCATTTCTAACCTAATTTTTGAAAGCAAGTCAGATTTCTGTCAGCTGATTCTGGTGTTTGAGTAGTTAATTTCTGGTGGAATAATACTTGTAAAAAGATGGTCACTTGACCCTGTACTATGAATTCTAGTTGAACATTGTGATTAATTTTTCACTGTAAAACTTGGGTACGTAGAAGAAAACAAATGCTGTCTTTGTAAGCACACACAATCTTTTCTATGTAAATGTTTTGCAGTACTCCTACTATTTGTAGCTTATTTCTTCAGGAAAGTGTGGTATGACCCAAGAAGTTGTAGGCTGCTTTAACAGCATGGATCTGAAGAGCTTGACTTTTCTGACTCAAACCAAACAACAAAACACTCAGAGCTTCTGATTTTTCTACATTGCCATTGTATATTCATACATATAGGCCAGAATTCTACATATTTTACTTCACCTTGAGAGTAGCAAAAAAACAAAGCAAGCACCAATGATAATCATCAGAATTTTTACAAAGGAGTCTGAGACTTTTTTTATAGGCATAGCATCCAAGGGAGACCTATATAAGACTTTTCTTTTAAGTCTTATTTCTACATATATGAATATAGCTCATATATCCATATGGGAGGAAAAAAAAACATTCTATGATTGCTAAATCAGGTATTTCTTTTCAATTAACCTGACAGAAAAAGACTGAATATTCTTAATAAGCTGCTATGCTAAACCATAGATAGAAGAACCTTAATTTTCCAGTTTGCTCATTCCAGCAGTGAAAGAACCATGTTCTATCTGGAAACCCAGATTTTTGTACTTTTACCCTTTTTTATGTGTTTTAGACTCTTATGAAGACTTGGTGACTAACTAGTTATAATGTGAAAGGTGTTTATTCTCTCATATTGGATGCTTTTGTTTTAGGAAATTATACCTTTTTTATTAAACCTTAATACATTGCTTACCTTTATTATATGGAAAATGTCAACATACTTGAGTGATTTGCTCATATTGGTCTCTTTATTTTTAACAAAATAATGGTGGTTTTCATCATATTTTCAGTTCAGAAAATCAGGAGATTTAGCTACATATTGACAAAGTGGTTTGTACTTTCAATTATGAAATTGAAAGGAATTTTTATTTGCTAGAGGATATTTTTATTAATTAAACATGACCAGTAATTAATGTTTAGTCTCTAAATGGCTAACCTTTGAGAATATTCATTATCCATTGCTACCTATTTTTTTCTCTCTTATATTTTCCTACCTCATGTCCTTAAACTTCAGCTTCTCTATATTTTCCCCAAGAACCTTTCTGTAGTTATGTGCTCCTTTTCTTCAGATCTTTATGTCACCTAGCATCTATCCTTGATTTTTGTTCGTTTAGGAAGTGATGGTTCTATAGCAAAGTGATGGATTTTCTGGAGAACTAGTTAGGCATCTGTTTCTCTATAAATACACAGTGTAAGAGGTAGGAGTATTTTTGGTTGTGTTTGTTTGTTATGGGTCTTGTTGTTTATTCATTGTTCTTGGTTTGGGTTTTGTTTGTCTTTTTCCCTCAGAACTATACTTGTACTTTATTTTTTGTTGTGTTTTGAAAAAATGTAATTCATTGTGTCTCTGACACTGGTAGCATCCTCATTTGCTTGATTTTTTTTTTTAAAATGAATACTTACTAGCCTGGAAAATGAGCCTCAAATATGTTAAACAGTTTAAGTTGCTTTTGAATCTGCTTGTGTTTATGGCCCTGCTTTTCTCTTGTACTTGGTTATTACTCACAGATTTATTATTTAACTGGACCTTGAAGTCATCTGCTTAATGAGAAGTTGCTTTACTTTTCCTTTATGTGGTTTACCACATACGTGATTTATACTTTACTTGTTGGGATGACAGAAAGCAAGCCTTGAAATTGCCAGTACTGAGTTATTTTTCTTGGAAAAAAAGATGTCATGGCTGCCTATCAGCACTCCATCAGGAAATAGACTCTCTTTTATACCTCTCTTAAAGTCAGGAATACCATGGATCTGCAAGGATTATTAACAAACTTACAACAGGCTTTAAACCTACAAGTGCTATATGTATCATAGCTCACTGCCATTGTACCCATGGGAACAGGTTGATGACCTGGAGAAAATGGCTACCCATCTCAAATAATAATCATGAGGGAAAAAAGAAAAGCCTTCCAGTCGAAATTCATGAAGTTATTGTTTTCTGAAACTAATTTCTTTTGTGTACTGTATATTTCTATAACAAGTGTTTAGTTATAATCTAAAATGAACAAGCACAACTATCTACTGATAATGGTTTTCAAATATTAAGAATGGATTTCTCATTCTTCCAGCTACCAGATCATCTTGGGTGACCTGGACTGAAGCTGGGTGATGCACACTGATTGCAGACTGGGAAATCGCTGTCTTGAAAGAACCTGAATTAACATGACATTTTTATTTAGTAAACACTGGGACCCATGCATAAGAATTTGCCTAAAGCTTTCCCTAATCTATGTTCCAGCAAATTTTACTTTTCAAATGCAATAAACTACAGGCTTCTGGTATTGCATATTTTTTAAGGTGCTAATATGCCTTGGTGTGAAGGACTCTATACTGAAAGATCATTAGTCTGCTTGCAGTCAGGAAATAAGTATTGGTGTTCAACTCATAGATTTGTATATGAATATGTCCTGTGTGATAAAGCCTAAATATTCCATGCAACAAAGTGAAGAAAAACAGAAGAAAAAAAAAACAAAAACAAACCATCCTCCACTCTAAAAATCCTGAGATTGATAAATGTTGCTAATATCTAACTCTTCATACAGTGTAAAGATATCTAAAGCTATTAGAACACTTTTTTTTTCTCTTGAACTACTATAAAGCATTGTACAATGCCATGAATTCTTTTACACACTCCTTAGAAACAAACGTTGCTGTTTTTCCTACAATATATATAAAAGAACAAATCAATTGAAGTACAACCTTCAACAACTATATCCTGGCAGAGATTTTATGAAAATCAATGTGTGATAATTCTTCTTTGATAATTTTGAAATAGAACAGATTCAGACTTGAAATACAGTGAAGATTTTGAAAAATGACAGCGATTAACCATAGCAGGAATACCTCGCTAGTTTTGGATTATCACATTATGTGGTGTATCCTCAATCAATGGCAAATTTATTATCATGAATAAATACTTTTCTGACATATTCTCACTGAAGGGAGGTTTAATTCAGTAAAGTCTTTTGCTTCTGTTGTACAGATGAGATGATTAACGTAAACAGCAGTAAATTACTTATCAACAGGTGAGAAAATGCATGCAGTTGTATCTCAGAATACTGTACATATTCCATTGTTAGAGTAAATGAAAGGCATGTTCCAAGATACATATAGTAAATAGATAACTTTTTTTATTTTAAGAGGTTTTGGTTATAATGATCACATTGATTTAGGTGATACCAAAAGATATGTGAATGAAAAAGAAACAAACCTTATTCTTTGCTAAAATTAAATTCCTGATCTCCGACCTTTACAAAACAACTCTGTGTTATATCTAGTGGAAAGTGACATTAAAAAAAAAAAAAAATGATAAAAATGGGGTCAATGCACCCGTATCAAGGAGCAGATCTTCACATAATGACTACGGAAACACATCAATCTAATTTTAGGCATAGAATATTCAGAGTTCCCCAATGTAATTAGAAATCACAATGTAATTGACTATTCCATATCTTTAGAGAATTATTAGTTTGTCTTTAATAAAATCTGCATAAATTATGTTGCAAGAATATCCTAAACTGCATGTTCTGATTTTAAAAATACAATCATAATTTATATGACCTATAATTATTTTTATAAAAAATTATTGGTATAGCAAAATTGTGTTATTGTTAGAACTAGAAAAGAAACAATTACAATTCCACTTCTAATTTTTCACGTGGGTGGAGATGAAGCAGTAGAACATAGTTCAAGAACAATTAAGAGAGACTTTAGAGCCTTGGGAAGTCTAGTGAAAGAATGGGGAGCACAGGTTATTTTTTCATCACTCCTTCCAGTGGAAAGCAGCAATGGAGGGAACAGAAGAATACACCACATCAACATGTGGTTCTGGGGCTGATGTTACTACCACAGTTTTGGGTTTTTTGATAATGGAATGGCCTACACAGCACTGGGAAGGATGACCTTACACGGGAGACAACTTTCCTAAAGAGGGAAAAGGGTATTTGCCCAAGAGATTGCTCAGCTGATTGACAGAGCTTTAAACTAAATGGGAAGGAGGAGAGGGATAATAGTAATAATATTGGTCTTTTCTGTCCAAGGCAGAACATCCAGGCAAGCTGTAGGCAACGCAGGAGATTCCTGGAGTGCCTGGATGATAACTTTTTAAAGCAAGTAATAGACAGCCCTACCAGAAGGGATGTGGTTTTAGATGTAATGGTGACCAACACAAGTGAACTGCTTGGGGACATCAAGACTGGAGTCTGTCTGGCCTGCAGTGACCACACACTGGTTCAGTTCACCGTGCTAAGGGGTATAGGACAGGTGAAAAGCAAAGTCACCACCCTAAACCTTAATAAAGCAAACCTCTTCAATGAGTTGCTCAACAGGACCACTAGGAGGCAGTCCTCAGAGATAAAGGAGCAGAGCTGGCAGGTCTTTAAGGAGGCTTTCCATAGAGTGCAAGAGCTCTCAATACCCATGTGCAGGAAATCAGGCAAAAAGGGAGAAAGACCAGCATGGCTGAGTCATGAACTGCTGGATGAGCTAAAGAACAAGATGAAATTGCACAAACAGTTGAAGCAGGGACAGGTATCCTTTGGGGAATACAGGGATGCTGCCCAGTTATGTAGGGACAAAGTCAGGAAGGCCAAGGCACGGCTAGAGCTGAACTTGGTGTGGGATACAAAGAAAAAAACAAAAAGGGATTCTATAAGTATCTAAATCAGAAAAGGAAAGTCAAAGAAGGTGTATATCCCCCCCGCCCCCGGTGATTAACAGGAGCAAATTAGTAACAACGGATGAGGAGAAGGCTGAGGTGCTCAATAACATTTTTGCCTGAGTTTTCACTGGCAACCTCTCTCCTCACACCCCTCAAGTTGGTGGCCCACAGGACAAGGACCAGATAGACAAAGTCCCTCCCACTGTAAACAAGGACAAGGTTCATGATCACCTGAGAAACCTGAACATAAATAAGTCCATGGTACCTGATCAGGTGCATCCCAGAGTACTGAAGGAATGCAGGCTGATGCAGTTGCTGAGACACTCTCCATGATAATTTGAGAAGTCACGGCAGTCAGGTAAATTGCCTTGCAACTGGAAAAAGGGTGACAATTTGCCCATCTTTAAAAAGGGTAAAAAAGAAGACCCTGGGAACTACTGCCTTGTCAGCCTCACCTCTGTGCCTGGGAAGATCATGGTGGATGAAAAATTGGACATGAGGCACCAGTGTGCAATCGCAGCCCAGGAGGCCAATGACATCCTGGGCTGCATCAAAAGAACTGTGGCCAGCAGATCAAGAGAGGTGATTCTGCCCCACTACTCTGCCCTGGTGAGACCTCACCTGGAGTACTGCGTCCAGTTCTGGAGCATGTCCAGAGGAGGGCCACCAAAATGATTAGGGGAATGGAGCATCTCTCCTATGAGGACAGGCTGAGGGAGTTGGGGCTGTTCAGCCTGGAGGACAGAAGGCTCCAGGGGGACCTTACAGTGACCTTCCAGTACCTGACGGGGGCCTAAATGAAAGCAGGGGAAGGTCTATTCAAACGGGTTTGTAACGATAGGACAAGGAGAAATGGTTTTAAGCTAGGAAAGGATAGATTTAGATCAGATATTAGAAAAAAGGTTCTTTAATATGAGGGTGATAGACCACTGGAATGGGCTGCCCAGAGAGGTGGTGGAGGCCTGATCCCTGGAGTCATTCAAGGTCAGGCTTGATGGGGTTCTGAGCAACCTGCCCTAAGTAGAGATGTCCCTACTTGTATAGGGAGGTTGTACCAGATGACCTCTAGAGGTCCCTTCCAGCCTAGAACATTCTATGATTCTATGAATTCTGTATCCGTAAAAGTTATCTTACTGAAGTCTTTGTTTTCTTGTTTTAAATGCAAGCAATCAATGGGATTCGCCCTTTCTCAGAACTCCTTAAAGTATCAATTTTATAAACAAACTCTGACAAAGATGATAATGTAAAAACCTATTACTTGCCGCAGTTCACTGGCAGATATTCTGTTGCCAAGCCATAATTTAAGAATACATAAATAGATCACAGCGAAGGTTTCTCTAAGAGATTAGTGGCAGTAGTCAGTTCCCACTTGTGCATTTGAAAAATTTCTTTCAAAACATTTTCCACTCAGGTCTTTGATGCATATCTATTTTTACTATTTTTGATACTAAGAATAATATTTCATGTGAGATGGACATGTGCCCTAATGGCCCTAATCACACAGCCTCTCATCAGTGACTGATGTAAGGACTTATCTGCACTGTGGTTGCGTCTGATTCAGAACTACGGGGAGGATTTGATTCCAGATGCATCTCAGAAATGTCACTGAACAACTGTTTTTCTGAATTGTTTCTTTTTTGTTTGGTTTGGTTTGGTTTGATTTGTTTTTTTTTAACATATAATGATCAAAAGCTTTATGAATACTGCTTACAAGTTTTGAGCCTTTATAATTATCTACAAGATCTGGCTAATGAGATGTTATCACTGAAAAGGAAATTGGACTCTGTGCATTATGAGCATATATCATAAATGCTGGATGTTTTCCAAAGCTTGTTGTAGCTGGTGGAGGATTTTCAGTTTATAACAGTCAGCCTTGGATGAGTCTTTCTCCTGTACTGATAGTCCTGCTAAAGAAAGCAATAGAATTCACAAATTTCAAAAACTTTGCTAAACTAGGGCATATATCGGAAGAATGTTATGAGATCTGTTGACACAGACTTATTTTTCTTCTTTTCTGTTGCCTCTCTTTCCTTGTATCTGATAAATATCAGCTTTCTTCTCCAAGAATTTGGTTCTATTTTCTGTATTTCTATTTTCTTGCCTTACATAGTAAGTTGGTTGCCCTCTATACACTAATAGTTAGGATACAAAATAAAAAAGTAATCTCTACCTGGTTATCAGCAGAATCCTTATCTTCTTTGTCTCAATGGGGAATAGTAGATAAGCACTCGGGAGACACATTTTTAATGGACTTTTTACAGGCTTCTCTCTTCACAGGAAAGTACGCCAAATCCTACCAACTTGCATGGGTAGGAGAGTTGGACATATAAATCAAATCAAATAAATACATAGTGTGATGTAGTGCCATGTAGTTAATCTAGCCACTGTCATAATGGACAAAAAAAAAAGGTTTTATAAATACATTAACAATAAAAAGAAAGACAGAGAGGATCTCCATCCTTTATTGGATGTGAGGGAGGTGTGGGTGGGAACGTTACAACCAAGAATGAGGAAAAGGCTGAGATACTTAATGCCACCTTTGACTCTGCCTTTCTTAGTCACACCAGCTACCCCCAGGGTATTCAGCCTCCTGAGCTGGAAGATAAAGACAGAGAGCAGACGCACACACACCCCACCTCCAAAATCCAGAAGGAAGCAGTTCACGAGCTGCTACAGCACCTGTACATTCACAAATCCATCTTATTTATTTCTTGTATTCAAGTGCAGAAAAAAAATGTGATTAATCATTGATTAACTATTTATGTTTATTTCTTAGAAAATTAATGGTTTTTAAGAGAAAAAAAACCCATATATTATTTTGATATGTACTTCAGAGACCCAACTTTTGATGTGTGCTTTGCAGCAGTGATCACTACCACTACTGCTTTATACACAAAAGTGCTGTAACAAAATAAAAAATGGATTAAAGTGAAAATTACTTTAGCTTCTCTCTAGATTAAGGTATTATCTCACCAGTGGTACAAATATTACCACAATCAAAAAGAAGACAATTGTTTTATTAGAGGTGGTCATGCTGGATTTAGCAGTACTATCTCAGCTATTAGTCAAGATGGAAAAATCTAGTAAGAAAGTAATAGGAACCCTTTTTAGGTAATAACTAGTCTGTACAAAATTAATAAAGTATGTATTGGGGCTTCTGACAGAAGGAAAACTTGTTTAAGTTTGTGATCTTAATTTTTCTAATTTTAGTGATTAGGATTTTCACTTCAGACAGTCAGTTAATTTTGATGAGAAAATGCTTAGTGTTTTGTCAGAAAGACTTTCTTTTTACTTGCTCCTAATGCTATTCACCAATGGACATTGATCCTCAATTATTTCAGGTATCTGATGGACTTTATATTGAATAAGAGTATTTGCTTCTATTTTAAATAAAAGTTTTTAGAAGATTTTCATCTTTTGATGTGGCTAAGATTTAACCTGCAGACAAAAGTTATTCAGTTTAATTTAATTTAACACTTGTAAAAGTTGTCAATATAGATTCCTACTGCTTCACCCTATATAATCTATGGCAAAGTTTTGGCTCATGTCAATGAGCCCTCTCCCAGATACTACCTGAGCGTAGTTTGGAGATTATTATGGGCCAAATGCTGTTCCTACTAGGTGGTATGGATGACATCACCTTTTTTGTTTTCTGGTTAGGAAGCATAGTGAGAGGGAAAATGAAGTGCATTTTATAAAAACAGGTGACTCTGGGATTTAACATTGGGGAATTTAGATAAACTTTCTGAACCTGATTTTTACCTTGAAGGAAGACTGTGATCTAGGTAATGGCTGCTTTTAAACTGTGTGAGAATGCAAGGTTCTTCCCCGACTCTCACTCAGGCTCTTCTATTGAAGTTTGCTCAGTATAAAATTGATCAGATTATTATTTTATTTTTTGTGTGTTTTCTTTTTTTGTAGTTGCTAGGTTTTTCTTTTTTTTTTGGTTGTTCTTTTTTTTTGGTGTGTGTTGTTTTTGGTGGTGGTGGGTTTCTTTGGGGGGGTTGGTTGTTTGGTTTTGTTTGGTTTTGATTTGTTTGGGTTTATGTTGTTTTTTTCCTTCTTGTCAGACTTAAGAATTGGAAAATTGATCTATTCTATCTCCTTTTTTTTCTTGGACTCTCATCATCTGTAATGATTCTTGATTCAGAATCAAATGTATCAACAAAAATAACATCTACATAAAAAGGAGTAAAATCCAATGTCTTCTATAGCTGAATTAGTACTCTAGTGTTAGCTATTGTAAAAGCCCACTTTATGCAGGAAAGTAGTCATGATTTACACAAAGAATAGTCAATATGTTAAATAACAAGCTCCACTCTGGCAGCCACTTATCTGACTATAACCACAGTTTTCAACAGTCCATTCTAACACTTCTTCTGAAATAAAATTCACCTAGAAGATTGAATTTAATAAGGCAAGAACATTCATCTTATTCTGAAAATATCACTTGCAGTGCCACCAGCATACATGTTAAAGTGGTAACTGAATTCTGCCTCTGATGGCATTTCATTGGCTTTTCATAGTACATAAAATAATCCAGAGACAGGAAAAACTCTGCAAGGTTCAGAGATCTAGATATAGGTGATCAACAAAAATCAACGTATTCATGAACACCTGTATGAAAAGGGCACTGGTTTTACCTTTGTACTTTCCATAGTCCCTCATAGTGCAAGTACCTGAGACTAAAGCAGGTGAGCAGCTGCTCTCAGTCACCCTGAAAGGATGATGAGAAAGAAATTGGGTGGGTAAGTAACTTACAGAAGTTTCAGTTCATAAACCCTTCACTGTTTATTACATGACAGGAATAGCACCTGACACAGCCTTTCCCCCTCAATGTGAATGATCCTGAAGTGACATGGTTTTGGCATCCTCGATTTATTAACCCAGATTTATAGCAAAGAGAATGGAAGAAGGACAGTACCACAACATATACTGGGTACATATGCTGTACCCAAGCAACATCTAGAATCACAGTTTCTCCATAGCACCCTATATTCTATAAAACCTATTTCTTTTCCAGCTTGAATATACATTGAGGGTCAGAAGAGTGCTGTTTAAAATTCATTGTATACTAAGGAGTTTTCCATGCTCCCAGATTTCTAAAGCACTGCAGATTTGAAGGAAATAATTCAGTTCTATAAGTGCTTTTATACCTCATTTTATGTATACAGAGTGTTGTTACAGCACTCACCTCAAATACGGGTGCTTTTTTGAAGTGTCTGTAGAGTGTCTTGCTGTGTGAGTCCTGATAGAGTATTGAAGAGGTACACTTTTTTTGGAATGTCAACCTCAAATTAGAGTTTATAATGACATTCTTAACTGAATGGCTTTTAAGTCCCTATTTATAAATTTGTCATTTGTATCCCAAGTGCAAGGAAGTTTTGTAAACTAAAAATTGCATTTAGTATTTATTAACAAGTTTTAAAGATGTGTATGTAAAATGCATTTTGTATGTGTATGTAAATGTGTATGTATGCATGTAAATCTGTATGCATGTATGCAAATGTATGCATGTGTATGTAAAAATGCATTTCACCGGCTTAAGGAGCTAGATTTTAAGTAGAGATCATGCTTCAAATTAATTTCTAAATCAAAGTCTTCTGTGAGTTTTAGCATCAGGTTTTATAAAACATAGATATAATATATTATTCAGACTTTAAAGTGTCCATTTAGGGTATACAAAAAAGAAAGCAACAGGAAACAAAATCAGTTGTCTATGACGTCCATTTTCCCCTTTATCTGGCCAATTTCTGGGCATATTTTTTCATATCTTTTAAAATGTTTCACTTAAGAACTAATTAACACTGCAAATACTGGCTATTTTATGGCTGTCTAAATTAGGGTGTTTAAGGGTAATCTTATAAAAGCTTCTATTTTAAAGACTCCCACATGGTTACTAGTTTTGCTGTTCAGCAACCTAACAAACTAAAATAACACCAGAAAGATTAAAACCTCAGATTTTGATTCAAAATGGTATGCTTTTCTATCCTAATTAAATAATCAAGTTGACAAAATGGTAAAATACTGCTATCTTAATTACAGCTTTGCTTGTATCTTAATTGAGGAATACAAGGATGTTACAATCCTGTTATGCTCTCTGATACCAGTGACAAAGGACTGATGAAACCACAGTTTTCTAAGAAGGTTACGCAACAATTTGAATGACACATTAGGAATTTACATTTTCTAAATGCATGTAGCAAAACTCCCACATATACAGAAAAGTAGTATAAAGCCATGTCCTACTTAAATCTCATTCTACTTTAATATATTTGCATAGGACTATATAATTACATAGTTGTTAAATCTCAGTAGCATTGGAATGAATTTATGAAATATAAATTGTATTTTATTTAAAAAAATAATAATAAAATCATTGTTGTATTCAATTACTAAATATTCCCAGATCAAATCAGTAGCTCTTGCCTTCTGTATACCATCATTAAAGGAGGTTTTCTCCTGACTGTAGAACTGCATCTAGCATACAGCAAAATCTGGAACATGAGCAAAAGAGGTCTTTAATTACTTCAACACTTTTATGTTATTAAGATTGCCCACTTGTCTTGCCCTGTGATTTTGCCTCTTTACAAAACTTTCTGAATTCCTGTGAGGAGGGTAATGTGTAAGTATGCATTCCAAATACTAAGTCTTAGTATCATAGAATGGTTTGAATTGGAAGGGACCTTCAATGATCATCTGGTCCAACTGCCCTGATATGGACAAGGGTATCATTCACTATATCAGGTTGCTCAGAGCCCTGTCCAACATGACTTTGGTCTTTTCCAGGTTGTTCTATTTTCTCGCGACATTCATCATAAACAACTCCTACCTTCTATCCAATGTAATTCTACCCTTTTTCATTTTAAAATCATTTCCCATTGTCCTGTCACTACAGGCTCTGGCAACAAGTCTCTCTCCATCTTTCTCATGAGCCTCCTAAGTACTGGAAGGCTGCAGTAAGGTTTCCCCAGAGCCTTCTCCAGGCTGAACAACCCCAACTCTCTCAGACTTTCTTCAGAGGAGAGATGGTGCTCCAGACCTCTGATTATTTCTTTGGCCCTCCTCTGGACCCACTGCAACAGGTGCATGTTTGGAGTGAGCTGCTGCACAGTTCTCAGTAGCCAGCTGAAGCAGAAGCATGACATTTTGTCTAATGATGTAGTCACTTCATCATAGAAGGCCACCAGATTAGTCACACATGATTTGTCCTTGGTCAATCCATGTTGCTGCCTCTAATCACCTCTCTACGATATGCTTCAATACAACTGTGTTGCATTATTTTACCAGATACTGAAGTAGGGATGACTGGTCAGTAGTTCCTACGGTCCTTCTCATTACTCTTTTTAAAAATTGATGTGATGTTCCATTTTCTTCAGTCACGGGGGACCTTGCCTGACTGCCCTGACTTATTAAATATGAAGAAGAGTGGCACAGCAACCACATCAGCCAATTCCCTCAGGATGCTGAGGTATATCTCATCGGGTCAAATGGACTTGTGGATGTTCAGGCTTCTCGTGTGGTCTGGAATCTGAACTCTAGTCCTCGTAAGGGTCCTCTATCCGTGCTGTTCGTATTATGTGCAAACTAGAACAGATTATGATTCTGGAGAATAAAAAATAAATAAATAAAATTCTGAAGTACTTGCAGTATTCCATGTGTTCAGTTTTGCTAGCACCTCTAATAAATCTTTTGAATAAAGAAGAAATAGTAAATCTAGAGTCCATCTGACAATGCACAGCTGATTGTAGTTTCTTACCCAATCAAATAGAGAACTGGGAATTTAGGGGTGTGGGGTAAAGTTTGTAACAGGTAAGTGCCCAGTTCTGAGCATCAGACTTCTCAAAAGGTGCCGATTTGTGGTCCAGAGTACAACAGAGAGAATGAAAAATGAGATGACTACGCAAACATGTAAAGACTACTGTCTTAAGGAAGGGAATAATCAAAGGTAATGAGAACAAAGACCAAGATTTAGTTGAAGTCGGGGAGATTGATTCAATTTAAGGACATATTTCTAGTAAGACAAACGGTGAATTATTAGAGTGGATTGCCCAAAGAAGTTGGGGAAAGGCTCTCATCATTTATGAAGAGGCCGCATTAACTTTTTTTCATGTATCACATATGTATAAAAGTCATGTCTGGAAGTAGAAGACCAGAGTGGATGATCTTCTGATGCCCACCCTAGTATTTCATGTTTCTACATTTCTCTATTACTGATGAAGACAGCTGTTCTGATAATATTATGTATTGAATTAGATATATTCCGATACATATTCAATTAGAGATATGTATCTGTAGGATACTTCCAGTAGTGAGACAGTGAGTTATTTACATTAAGCTATGCAAGATGGGACACTTAGGTATATCTGAACCAAACTGAACAGAATCTCCTTTATCCCACAGTGATCTGGTTAAGAAGTCTATTGTCTGCATTTTTCTCTCCCTTCCCAGCTCTTTTATTCTGTCTGTTAATTAAACCTTCAGTGGAAGAAAATAATCTTGATTAAATTTCTGTGAGATAAGTTTTCATTTAAATTGCTCCATAATTCCTTTTAGAAAATATTACGTTGGAAAATTTCTAGACATTTCTGTCTACAGGTTAATGTAATCAGCTTCTGTTGTTTTATAATTTAGGAGCACTTTTCTGAAGGAAAAATACCTAGAAAAGGAACAAAAAAATACCATGTCTACAATAAATGTCTATAGAACATATTCTTCATCTTTAAAGAACTCTGAATTATTTTAAAAATGTGTCTCTAGTCTTGAAATTATTAGTGTATTTCTAAGCCTTGTACTCTTTGTGTTTAATGAGGTTAATCATACATGCAATGCTAAAGCTATGTAAAGATTTACCAAACTGACATCTACCTGTACAGTTTTATCTCTAGACCTGTAACACTGAAAGTTGCTTAATATTCCTTACTTATATGAAACTGTAATTTCAGTGGAAAACTTTTCTTATAACTGCTTCTTTCAGTTTTTCTTTAAGTCTATTTGTAGAACTAAATGTAGACTCTACCTGCAGACAACAAACAAGCATAAGACACTTTTTTTCATCCTATAAAATATCTCACATAATTTAACAGTGACAAAATTGCACACCATAATATGGTTCAGACACTGCAGATGTTAAAAAATCAAACATTCTTTCTTGAAAATGGTCAAAGAAAAAATATAATCATGTAGTCTGCATGGGGTAAGGTGTTTCCATGAAGAAATGCAACGAGAATCAGACTTCTGCCCTGAATTATCTGTAGTGAAGATGCTTTTTGTTACAGCTGTGATTCCTGTTCCCATCTCAAAGCACCCATTAATGAGAAGTGTACCTTTAGCCAAAATGGATGTGGCCAGACTTTTCACAAAGTTTGCTTTCATCCATCTCCCTCAAACAGAGAAGACTTTCTATTAATAACCCTAATATGAAGTTTAAAAAACAGGGGCACAGAAAGTTCATATGGCTTGTCCCAAATTACTTCAGTATTGTGTTATATCCAGGAATTAAATCAGAACATGGCATTGAAGTTTACTTCCACAACTGCAAATCTACTCTTGTATTTTTGCTCTTAGGAGGGAAAGATATTTCTCCTTATCCTATTGTTAGTTATCCTCTACAAATGCCTTGTCAACATTTCCATAGAGGATTTTTTTAATACATATTTACATTACCTATTCTTTTCCATCTAGGAGAAAAGCCTGCTGCTGTGACCCCAAAGGTCATTTTGTCTTTAGGAGTCACAGGTGGAACTGTCTCTCTCTCCTCTTGCTGGTGAATATTTTAGCTGTTGATTAATTTTCTGGTTTTTCTCTTCCAGAAGAAAAGTAGCATATCCTTACCAAGGCATCCTCGAAATAATATGAACATACTATTCACAGCTTTAGTTTTCTGCAGATAATAAATGCATCATTTTGGAAATAAGCTAATGGCACAATAAAAGTGCTTAATTTTAATGGCTACGTATCTGTAGATATCTGGTTAGCCTCTGCAAAGTATATGGTGAAACACACGCAACACATGACAGTTAAACAGTAATTGCTGCAAATGAATTTGCTCTACTTTAAGAGTTAGGCATTTTATTAAATATGGTTTAGGTAAGCCTCAGCAAATTATTTATTGGGCAATAATCCTTAAAATGAATTTACTTTAGCTGATTCTTGACCAGTTATAACTGTTTAACAAACCATTCATAATAAAAGAAGTACAAGAATAAATGTTGCATAAACATCATCTAAGCTATTTCAAATTAATGTAATCACCTGTTTATAATACTTGGTTTGATTCAGTGATTATAGCAGCCCTTTACAAGAAAAGAAAACCTGCCAGGGTTCTTTTCTTTGGTTTTATTTTGTATATGTACTTCTTGTAGGTTTGTGGGGAAAATATAGAGATATTGCATACAATGAACTTGTAAGTCACGTATTTGATGGGTGCATATTTTTGCCCAAGATAGGTGTATGTTACAGCTGTTATCAGCTACTGTTTTGAAAAATGTCTTTGTAGGGAGGATCTTTTCATGGTTTTCAAGAGTTAGCTCTTCTCAACTGTCACATGATTGTTGTGGACAGTAAATCCCCAGCAGCTGTGGTGATTCATTTACCTGATGCATATCTTAACAAGTAGAGTACTACTGCTTTACTATTTTTAGTAGTAGTCTATTAGAAGATTCACTGAATTTTCAGTTTGTATTAGAACATGTCAGATGATGAAATAATGTTTTATGACCCTCCTTGAAATGCGTAATTTCAACCATTTTGATGGATATTTTCCTCGGCAAACCTGTGTCTCAGGCTGAAATTGTCTTTTGAAAAGTTCTGATAAAAATCTTCAGCTTGCGGGTCTAATAGAGTTGGTAATTGCTTTCTCTAAATTGCCCTTGAATTTTGGAGCAGGGATTTGGATTTTTTCAAGGGATTTTCCACTTCAGATATTTGGGAGTGTTTTGTCTATTAATATCACAATAAGATTCTCTGAAACTTTTTTCTTGCTCACATAATTACCTTATGTGTTCAGGAAAGACAAACAGAAGAACTGACTTCCAGATGAGAACAGGATAGAAGGGAGAAACAGAGATTTTATTTAAGAAAAGCTGATCTTGACTAAATTATGGAATAAAACTACAGGGTTTAACTTCTCCATCATTTTGTGTTTCTTTGATTCTCTTCAACCATCACTGGGAGAAGACTTGTTAGGGAAGACAGGTAGGTATCATTCATCCATTTTTACAAACAGGAGAACTAGCAGACTGCAAAATTGCATTTCATTTTAAAAACAAACAAACAAAAACTAAACGAACAAATCCACAGAATTCTAATATGATGACTTCTGAATGTAGCTGAAATACCATGGTCTTTTTAACAAAAAATAGCACATGGTTATCTTTTATCTTTTTTTTTTTTTTCTCAGAGGCAAGGTACTCTGGCATACAACAAATACTTTGAAGACAACCAGCTCCATCAGTCAGGGTCAGATGGAAAATAATAGTCCAGTCAGTCATCTACAGTATATAGAAGATACTAAATTTGCAATGATAAGCTGCCAAAATATGTGAATATTTGTTTCCTCTGGTGCTTTATTTTACCCTAAGTCTTCCCACCACACTTTTAGTAAGGTTATTGTTCTATAAATACTGAAGTAAAAGGTAAAAAGAAGAATGAGCATGGCATTGTGAAATTAGAAGGATAATCTAGGTATAACTTCAAAATAAAATTGAACAGCATTGTCACCTTTGAAGATACAAGCACTGTGGATAATGTGAAAAAGTACAAGGGAAAAAAAGGACTGATAATTACATGTGAAATAGAATGAAAAAAAGTGTTCAAATTAGGTTAAATGGAGAATATCCTGTCAGGATTTTGTAAGGGCTGGTGCTTGAATACGGAGGTTATTCTGAGCTTGATTAACAGGAGTGACTTTAGAACATTGTTTTTCAGAAAGAATGACAGAGGTAAATGGACACACGAAAGCATTTTACCCATCCAAATATTTTACCAGTGGCAAATTATATTGCTGTAACATGGTATCTTTCTTTAAAATGGCTTGGACAGAGGTTTTTTGGTCCCAGTTTTTGCATGACATGTTTTCAATTTCAAAATAACTTCGTACTTTTATTTCTACAGCTTGCATTTATGGTAAAAATAAATGCAAATACAGACCACAGGTAAAAAGTACATACTCACAGATCTAGCTTTACTTTAATTTCATGGGGATTTCTCATATCCTTACATAAATATTTAAATACTTTCCGAATCAGAACTCTTTAGGATGACTTTCCTGAAATGCTTATATCACTCCTCAGTTTCAAAAGCAATGTTTTAGCAAGTCTATTCATCTGGGAGTTAAGTGCCTTTTGGACAACATTTTTTTTTTTTAAAAAAAGAAAACTTAAGGAAAAAAAATATTTTGAAGGCAGAAAAGGGGCTCTTTCTTCTGCTATTGGACGAAGTGAAAGATGTTAGAACCTGACAGAGTTAAGCTGGCACCTCTATCATGAAAATTAATAGAAAGATTTTTACTTCAATATCAAGTGGCACTTCAAAGACTTGACTGAGATAATGACTTAAAAACAAAACAACAAGGCAGCATTAAGTGAATTTATCCAAATGGAGGTGGGCAATAGTCAGATCTCTTCTGTACAATTAACTTGTGGTTAAAATATTACTGAAGCACCTCAATGACTCACAGTATTCACCACTTCCTTATATTTATCCCAAATCTTTGTCAATGTTTGCCATTGACTGAAAGAAATGCTCATTGTCATACTGTGTATTATTTTCTTCCTAGAAAGCTGTCCCGATGGAAAACATATGATTCTTCTCTGGCTTCTATCTTGATTAATCTTTTGTATTTCTAATAAAGTGATGTAATATAAGGACAGTAAAAAAAAAGTCTGCTTTTGTCAGCTTTGCAATGTTTTATGTGAAAGTATTTATTTTAAAGCAAGTAATTATGTCTTTTTATCAGTATAGCCTGTGCATACATTATTGGAAAAAACACTGACATGTTGTAGAATTAAATGTCTAAATCTTATGTTTAATTTAATTTATTAATTTATTTATGTGAATTAACGGAGGTTTTAGACAGCCTCCTAAGATTTTATCTGGGATCTTGCCCTACTTTTCCCAGTGAGAAAAATGGCCAAAGCATGTAAGAGATGACCATGTCCAATAGCAATGGAAAAGATTCTTCTAAGTGAATGATTTTGCATCCCACTTCATTTACTTCCACCTCTAGTTTAGAAGCATCTGTAAGGAAATAGACAGCGTTTTGTTAATTTAAGTTAGATCACAAATGAATGGCAGTTAGTTTTTCAAGCAGTTAGCACTATGTGTAGAGTGCAGAGTACATTAGTTGTCCATGAAGCATATAGAAATCCTGTAGCAGAGCATCACCTCTAGCAGTCTCATCTCTAGTGCAACAAGCAAGGAGACTCCCACTCATCCTTTTTTGACCCTGTTTTCTTGTTCTTAACATGCTGAACTTCTTGGCAGAGCATACTTTTCCTTTCCCATTTCATTGCTCATGCAGATTCTGAGCCCAAGGAAGGAATACTTCAGTTCATTATCTTTATAATAACCTTTGAAGTTAGGAAAGAAACTGTTGTAGTAGTGTAAAACTATAATATATTGTCTTCACCAGTTTTTTGTGTGTGGGTTTGGTTTTTTTTTTAATAAGTTTAATTTATTATAATATCAACTTACTACAATTTATGTATTTAAGTATTTTATATTAGATACTAGGAAAAATTTCTATACTGAAAGTGTGGTGTGGCATTGGAACAGACTGCCCAGGGAGGGGGTGGAGTCACCATCCCTGCAAGTGTTTAAAAAATGTATAGACATGGCACTTCAGGACATGTTTTAGTGGTTATGATAATGTTGGGTAGACAGTTGGACTTGATCTTAGAGGTTTTTTCCATCCTTAATAATTCTATTATTCTATTTATAAATTTAGATTGATACTGTATATATAAAATTTGTTTCACACTTCATTTTGAAACAAAGGAGGTGCCATGAATATATGTATAAAAAAATGAAATTTGAAGTTGAAATTCCTAAATTAATACTGTGGTTCTTCCGATATTAATGAATATACTGTTACTTACATGGTGTAAGAGGCTTGCTATTGTGTGCCTCAAACCTTGTGTGGTGATAAGGTCTGGAAAGACCTGTCTGAAGACGTGTTGATTGCTCTCAGTGTCTCTGTCGTTGTGTCCCTGTTGTGTGTCATCCTCCGTCCTGTCCCCTTCCCCAGCCCTGCCCTTGGCTCCTTGCAGATATGCTTTAACAAAAGGAAGAGATAAGTTTTGCATAGGTGGGACTCTGGAAATTGGGAATGCCACCCAGATATCTCAAGGGTATAAAGGTACAGAAAAATACTGATCAGGGTGCACCCACTACTGAAGAACTGAAGACTTGGATTGATCCTGTGAGACGTCACCGGATCCATGGGTGGTGATAACCTTTTAATCTTTTTATCTTTTCTCTCTTATTCTATAACCCATGGAAGGTTATAAAGCAGGTATGTTTATTACAGTGCTGGGCATGTAGGGGATCTCCCTTCCTAACACGTGTGCTGGGGTTCAACAACAATCAGTTCTTATAAAATGATTACATACATATGCATTACATTTCCAGAAAACCTATTACATATTCAGTAGAATTCTGAGAAGTCATTATCATAACTCTCTGCCCCTTACTGAATGCGAACATTCTCATGGTAGTGGGCTCTTGTCATCCTCTGGTGGTCTCTGGGAGGAAGACTGAAGTCTTCCTCTTAACTGTATTTTTCACCCTTCTATTTTTGGCATGCCTTGTGGTCCTTTACCAGTTCAGACTTGCTTTGATACTTTCCCAGTATGTTACTAATGACAATATTGTTTTTATAACTTCAATAGTGTTATCCTGATCAGCTGTTGCTATGTGCTTTACAAACAACTACACTGTTTATTCCACTCCTCAAGTCAGGTACCCCCTTTTGTTTCAACTTTAAGAGAATTCTTTCTGTATTTATAATACCCCATTTTTCCTTTCCAAGGTTTTTCTAAAATATTTGCCTGTCTGCACTTGATGTTTAATCCAGTTTCTCTTCCAAGACTCATAATCATCCAGACTTCTCTTACAGCAATAAAAAGCACACTGGATCATTACACAGGCACAAAAGATAAAAAGAATCAACATCACTTACACTACAAACAGCCTTTTCAACCAAGTAAGATTATGTAGCCACAAAGTTAATGCGTTACACAATTCTTGGAAACCCTGTGAGGTATTTTAGTCTGCTTCAATGACTGGGGCCATGAAAACCTGGCCTCTTGTCCTAATTTCACAATTTGAAGCTTGATGAGGTGGTTCATTTTTCCCACTTGACCGTGTGGTTGAGGCCTGTATGGAGTGTGCAATTGCCAATCTATTCCTGAAAGCCTGCTCGTTTGTTGAGCAACCTCTGAAATGAAATGTGGGCCTTGATCTGAGGAGATTGTAGCTGGGAACCCAAACCTTGGTACAATTTACTGTAATAAAACTTTCATTGCTTCCTTAGCTTTATTAGTCCATCAAGGGAACACCTCTGGCCATCCTGAAAAGGTATCTGTTAACTAGTAAATAGTGGAACACCCCTTTTCTTGGGAGCTCCGAAAAGTCAATTTGCCATTGTTCTCCTGGGTAATTTCCTTTCCCTATTTGCCCTAATGGAGCTTTTGGGCCTGTACGGGGAGTATTTCATAGATAAACTTCACAATGTTGTGTTACCTCCCTGATTGTATTATATAATTTTCGAGCAACTATATATATTGGCTCAAACACTTCTGTAATGCCTCCACCCCCCAATGTGTTTTCCTATGTTCTGCTATAACCACAATCCATAATAGTTGATGGGGGGGGGTGATGATTAAACAGTTAATTATCCCTTTGGTGATGGGTGGTGGATGACTTAATCATCCCTTTTGGTCTGGTACTTGATGAGATTAACTACAAAACAATAAGGTCTTCAGCACGAAGGAAAACAAAGAAAGAAGAAGATAGCAGTTGGCTGGGCCAGGCCCCATGGGATGGTCTAAGTCTGCACAAGCGATAAGGATTATCAACTGGGGCGAAGAGCAGCTTCTTTACTTCATCACTGGGCCCCCCTGACCACCACCCCGAGGCACCGCGCAGGCGCAAAGGGGTGGAGGCGGGGCTAGGTCACGTGTATGCACACTGACTATATATAAGGCTAGTAGCTTAAGGGGGGGGGGGGTTTCGCCTCGTGTTGGGTACGCACGTTTGTGGTGGGGCGACCTCTCGTGCGTCCGGCGCCGAATAAGCAGCCTACTTTACAGCTCTCCGAGTTGTGGAGCGTGATTGCCTCATGTCAGTTTGGCGAGCCAGGCGGGAGGGCCTCCGCTTGGCTGCGGCATCGACTGCGGAGCGCACGCCCCAGCGCGTCCCGAGCACATTCCTCCGAGGAGCCTCCACTCCCAGTCGCTCATGGCGGGGACAGACAACAACCTCCTGACCTACAGCTGCGGACACATGGTATGTTTACTGGGAAAGGGGCCTGTAAGTCGTTGGAGACACCCACGCATGGCCGGGGCCGCTGGTAAATCGCGCAGAGACGTCTGGCGTGCTGCACAGTCCCCTGTGGGGAAAGGGTACCCTGTCTGGTGGCCAACAGAGCAGCCACTGGCGATCTTGGGGGTAGATTGAGTGAATCTGAGGTCACCGCTGCATCCCTATTCTGGGAGCCAGGAAGGACCCACTAATGACTGTGTAAGAAGTGGGTGAAGGGTAAGCAGCCTTCCTGATCCTGAATTGTCATATGACCGGGTAACATCAGCAGCTGCTGGGGCGAGGGAGGGTGTGTGCCGGTAATTTTGGGGCACGTAAGCATCGGGAATCAAACCCAGCTGCCCCTGCCCCTCTGTTATCCGAGGATCAGCTGCAATGCAAAGGGGCTTGATTTGTCAAATTGGGAATATAAGACGAACGAAGAGTTTGTGTTTATTATTGTGTGATTTAGGTTGAAGGTTTAACAATTGTTTTAAATGGTTAGTGAAGTGTGTGTGTGAAAAGGCCCTCGTGTGTGTATAGTATAGGAGTGATAGGTGCCTTGTGGAACCTTAAAGAATTAAGCAGTTGTCAAAAGGTGGAATGCTTTAGATGTAATTATGGCAGTGGCAAAGGGAGTCAGTAAGTGGCAAATATATTGAGGAGCAACATATTAAGTTTTAACTCAAGCCTTGACACCTCTAGATGATGACTTTGTAACGGTAAAGGGAACCACTGGCCAAAGTGAAAAGGCCTATTTCTCAAACTCGCCCAAGATTAGGGCGAGATTTGTTGGTTTAGCTCTCATTAGCACCCCATCAAAGCTGGGGTACCTGAGAAATAAAAGACCAAGTATTTCCAGGAGTAAAGTTTAAACAGTACCCTCTAAGATTAGAAGACAAAAAGGAATTCAACCAGTAGTTGAAATGTTTATAAAATACGTATTACTAACAGAGTGTGAATTGGAGTATAAGGCTCCCATCCTGCCAGTTAAGAAACGGGATGGGAGTTACAGGATAGTGCAGGATCTGAGGGCCATCAGTAGGATAACTGAGGATTTATATCCAGTAGTGGCAAATCTATATACATTATTAACTAAATTAATATCTGAATTGTCTTGGTTTACCATACTGGATCTAAAGGATGCCCTCTTCTGCCTGCCCCTGGGTTTGGAGAGCCAGCCTTGTTTGCCTTTGAGTGGAAAACCCGGATTCTGGGAGAACACAACTCGCATGGCATGCTAAAGAAATCCTCACTCCTGGAAGCAGTTCAGTTACCAGAGAAGGTGGCTCTTATGCACTGTAAAGCTCACCAGAAGGGAACAACTGCACAAGAATGCGGCAACTCAATGGCAGACTGTGAGGCAAAAAGGGTGGCCGAGGCTGGTGAGGCAGAGGTGCAATCCTTGATCCCAGGTGGTAAAATACAAATTGATTGTGAGCCAAGGTATTCAAAGGAAGATCAGAAGTTGATTGAGGATCTAGTCAGGGGTATGGAAAAGGGCAAATGGGCAAAGACTCCATAAGGTAAAATAATAGTACCATTGATGCTGTTATGGGATGTGGTGATGGCAGAGCATAGGAAAACACATTGGGGGTGGAGGCATTACATAAGTATCTGAACCAGTGTATAGTTGCTCAAAATTTATATACTACAATCTGGCAGGTAAGACAACAGTGTGAAGTCTGTTTACGAAACAATCCTTGCACAGGCTCAAAAGCTCTGCTAGGACAGATAGGGAAAGGGAATTACCCCGGACAACAATGGCAAATTGACTTTTAGGAATTCACAAGAAAAGGGGGTTCCAGTATTTATTAGTTTTAGCAGATACCTTTTCAGGATGGCCAGAGGTGTTCCCTTGCTGGACTAATAAGCCTAGGGCGGTAACTAAGGCCTTATTACAGGAAATTGTACCAAGGTTCGGGGTCCCAGCCACAATCTCCTCAGATAGAGGCTCACATTTTATTTCAGAGGTTGTTCAACAAAAGAGCAAGCTCTTGGGAATGGACTGGCAATTACATACTCCATATAGGCCTTGGGCAAGTGGTCAGGTGGAGAAAATGAACCACCTCATCAAGCTACAAATTGTGAAATTGGGGCAAGGGACTGGACTTTTGTGGCCACAGTCACTGCCCCTAGCCCTATTAAGAATCAGAACCAAACCCAGGGCTAAGGAAGGATTAAGTCCTTTAGAGATATTATATGGAAGGCCCTATATGACCCTAATAGGAACAGATACACAAGTGGGAGAGGAGATACTAACTGAATACATAATCAGTTTACAAAAACAACTCCAGTGAATAAAAAAACTAGTTCTTGGGACCAGAGCCCCATGGTCTCTATAGTCCAGTACATAATATAGAACCAGGAGATTATGCATATGCAGACTATTGCAGGGGATCCACTGGAACCAAGGTGGAAAGGACCTTTTCAAGTATTGCTGACTGCCTACACAGTGGTAAGAATAAAGGAACAGTGCACCTGGATACATCACTCTCAAGTGGAGAAGGCTCCTACATCTGGAAAATGGACAATCAAAAGTGCTGGTCCTACAGTGTTACGATTCAAGCAGTGGTAATACCCAGACCTTGTGTTTAAGCACATGTTGGTTTTGCACCCAGTTACCAGTAGGCAGTTATTAATAGGTCCTGCTGATTCTGTTAATCAGGAATGTTGGATAGAGACAGACTTGCATAAAACCTGGGATCAAACAAAGATCTTACATCTGGTAATACAAGATGATACTTCATGGGGATTTCAGGAGTTGTGGGCGAAACTGACTTCGTGGCTACCAAATGTGGCAGGGCTTAAGCAATTGTTTATAATATTTATTACGCTTATAGTCTGTCTTTGTATTTTTGCTTAATGGTTAAATGTGCATTTAAATGTTGCTTTGATGTGGGAAATTCTTATGGTGAATGGAAAAGGAATTGCCTGTGACAAAAATTGGAATCAAACAAATACTTTAGAGAGTAAAAGAATTTACTAAATTAAAAGAAGAGGGGGGATTGATGATTAAACAGTTAATTATCCCTTTGGTGATGGGTGGTGGATGACTGAATCATCCCTTTTGGTCTGGTACTCGATGAGATTAACTACAAAACAATAAGGTTGTCAGCAAGAAGCAAAACAAAGAAACAAGATAGCAGCCAGCTGGGCCAGGTCCCAGGGGATGATCCAAGTCTGCACAAGTGATGAGGATTACCAGCTGTGGCAAAGAGGAGCCTCTTTACTTCATTGCTGGGACCCCTGACCAGGACCCTGAGGCACCATGCAGGTGCAAAGGGGCAGAGTACCAGGAGTCCTCGGCATCTTCTAACGGCTTCTCCAAGTCCGGTTGGCTAGAACATATTGTCTCAATGGTCTCCAAGCAGTCGTGTGTCACCACATCCCTGGAAGTCCTGCTGAGAAAAGGTGATGGATTGACAGTGTTGGCAACCATTATCTGTACATCATCCTGTACGAGAATGGCCTTCTACCTAAGGAATCTTTGTGGTGAAAGCCAGTGTCCTCCTTTCACCTCTAATACCACAGATATGGGATGGGATTGAGTTAAGGATGAACATCACCAAACTCTCTTTGATTTGTATACTTGCTTGCTGCCACTTTGTCATTGAGTTAAGGAGGAACATTAGCAAACTCTATTTGATCTGTATACTTGCTTGCTGCTGCTTTGTCTGTATGTTTTCTTATCTGGCATAGTTTGCATAGTTTGAGTATTCACTTATCTGTGTCTTGCATTGAGCTTAAGATCTAGCTGACTCGGCTAGTAAGGGGATGATAACCTTAAGCAAGGAACAAGAAACAGGCCTTAGAAACTGGACAGAAC